>SNQJ01S0030889.1:184643-195379 GCA_010110895.2 Picea sitchensis
TTTCCCAAAACTTCTCTCTTATACAAAAACTCCTTAGTTAACATTCAACATTTGCTCATTACTCATTTCTGTCATTTATAATCAGTTATATATGAATACATATCAACAACATATCATCAACAAATCATCTCCACAAGGAACACAAAGAACACAAGATATATGTACAATTTTTCCATTTATTATGGACTTCAATCCGGGGGTTTTTTAGCAACAATTGAATAGAGTACAACTCTACAAGAGCACCAGCTCTATATGCAAGACTCAACTTACATTCTTAGCACCAACTGAAATGAGGCAACAATCATCAACATATATCAATCTGTCAACATAAACAAGTGCATCAACCATGCACCAACTTGTGCCAAACAACCTGTACCATAAACAAGTGCATCCAACCATGTACCAAGTATATACCAATCATGTGTCAACTACTCATCAACAATGACTCATCAATATGTACTAACATCATCAATTATACACCTCATGTATGTGCCAACTCATCAACTGCTTGTCTCAACCATGACTAGATTTGGATTAGTCAACAACCCCAACTTGAAATAATCATAACTTTGTACCTGTAATGAATAAAGATCTGAAACTAATACGCAATGTTCTTCAATGTGTTTTACGCAATTCCTCCAGGTGGCACTACTTGGAACCTCTCAGAAAAGGCGTTATAGAAAAAATGGCATACCTTGTTGAATTATGGCTTATTCTAGAGAGCAACTTTGTAGAGCGTGGACCGCACAAAATATTCGTTGAATTGATATGAAACTGTTACACAACATTGTTCCTCAAACCATCTTGTAGGTTTTCTTTTCAAATATTGTTTTTACCCCTGCATCATCCATTTTTCTTACATAAATCAAATTTCTGGCCAAACTTGGGATGTGCAAAACACCAGGTAGTGCTCTAATCCTTCCATCTATGAGCCTCAACTTGACTTTTCTTCATCCTATGATTCTCGTTGTCGAATCATCACCTAAGAAAAAATTACCTCCATCATACCTTTCATATTCATAGAACCACTCCCTGTGGGGAGTCGTATGAAAGGATGCACCCGAGTCAACCAACCATGCCTCAAGATCTGCATGTGTGCTTGAAGAATCCAAGTACACATCCCCTCTTTCTTCCTTGTAGGTCTTTTCTTTTGTAGAAGGAGATTCTTCAAATCCCTTCTTTTTCTCAACTTTGGATCTACACTGCTTCTTGTAGTTCCCTCCTTTTCCACATCTCCAACATACATTTACAAACTTTCTAGAAGATCTAGATCTACCCTTAGACTTAGATCTCCCACTTGAGAACTTAGATCTATTTCTTTCCTGGGAGCGTCCTCTTGCAAATAATGCATCTGTGCTCTGTCCTTCCATATTCTTTTGTTTCATCTACTCCGACAAAAAGGATGAGACCACTTCATCAAACTTCAAGGCAGTTGTATTACTACCTATGGCCACGACCAGACTATCCCACGAGTCTGGTAAAGAACACAGTAAACTGATACACTTATCTTCATCTGAAATTTTAATCTCAATAGATACTAATTGACTTACCGCAGTATTGAAAGCGTTCAAATGCTCTACCACCGAGTCTCCATCTCTCACCCTCAGATTATACAACTTCTTTCTCAAGAATAGTTTATTTACTAGGGACTTAAACTGATACAACTTCCCCAACTTATCCCATAAATACTTTGTTGTACCTTCCTCCGACACATTCAGTAATACTGAATCTAAGAGATATAGTCGGATTGTGCTCTTCGCCTTCTGATCCAACTTTTTCCAGTCATTTGTTGAAGTTCCTGTAGGTGCAATACCTGGATCTACCGCAATCCATTGATCTCTGTCCACAAACAAATATTCCATCTTGAGCTTCCACAACTCAAAACTTTTCCCATTAAACTTCTCGATCTCCATTTTCGAATTGCTTGCCATTTCTTTTCACCTAAAAAATCAATACTACAGATCTCCCACTGTAACAAGGCTTATCACAGTCTTGAGCCAAACCCTTGAGCACAAAGGCATCCCCCTGAAGCCAACAAAGCTATGATACCAAATGTAGATTTTAACCGTGTACAATATTTATTGCAAACAAATTTTCAGTAAAAGAACATAAAAGATACAATGGAAAAAACAAACATTACATGGAGATTTTTCCCTAGGAAACCCAAACCGGGAAAACCAACATATTCTATATTCATTCATAGTGTTACATTGTTTACAATACAATATACATATAGGAGCCAACGACATCCAAAACCCTAACTCAATGACCTTGATTAGTCAACAACTCTAATTCCTTAACCGGAAATAGAAAACCATCGACAAAAAATCATGTGTCGGAAAACTGCCCAAAAATGCGACACGTTTCCGAAGGAAAAAAAATTCTTGGGGTCGGTGCCCCCGAACCCCCTTGTGTGCCTGACGCAACGCTAAAACGACAACTACTACGGTGGTTGTGCACCACTGGTGGAGACTGTGTGTCTCTGGATAGTAGTTGTGTGCTACTACAATGGGTGTGTACCACAGGCAGTGATTGTGTGTCATTAGACAATAGTTGTGTGCTACTACGGTGGTTGTGTACCATTAGCGGAGACTGTGTGTCTTTGGATAGTAGTTGTGTGCTACTATAGTGGTTGTGTACCACTGGAAATGACTACGTGTCACTAGACAATAATTATGTGCTACTAACAGTCGTTGTGTACCACTGGATAATAGTTGTGTAGTACTATGGATCAACACAGTTGTGTTATATTGGATGGAATTGTAGTAGTTGTGTGCTACTATTTGATTGCCATGGAGTGATCCAAAAGGGATCCATAGAAGACTAAGAACAACTCAGAACTCGCAGAAACAACTGAGGACGCTCAGAATGGCCTCATTAGATAGAGAAAGGGAAAAAGTTCAAAGTTCTGAAAACTCAGAGAAAATGACATCATTGCAAAGAGCGCGTCGTAATATTTCTAAAGGTGCAAACGACTCGCCAAACAGATTTACGGATCAAAATATATTTGCGGTCAAATTTTGGTCAACCTAGCCCAGTGAACAAGGGATGAGTCAACATATGTACTGCTGACGTCAGCACCCGTATAAATGACGTCAAAATCCGTACAACACACGTGGCATGAGTAGGAGGTGACATGTGTCATGATGACATTAGCATGGTGATCGTGATGGATATCGATGGCAACCCACCTTTTCCAACTGGCTCAAAATAGTTTTCTGGCAATTTTGGCAATTTACTATTTTTAGCAGGTTTTAACTGTCGGGGCCATTTTGAGGGCCTAAATGAAGGTTTTTCAGGATTGACCCAACTCAATGACGACCAAATGCATGATTGAGGCCCCAAAATGAATCTCCTTGACGATACCTTTCCAACGGGTTATCATGCGCTTAAAACGGAGATCGTATGCAAAAGTTATGACCCCGGGAAGTTGATGCACTAACTTACCCAAGCGGGGCCCACATGACTTTTGACGCTTGATCTCCTAGGGTTAGGTTTTTGGATGTCTAGGACTTTTGGAATTCCTGTTTATTGTAAAAATGCCTTCAGAGCCTCATTGTAATCATCTTCTTGCGAATGGGAGTAGTCGTCACATCTTTTCTCAGAGATAAGCTGCCACCATTCTAGCGAGTCTTTCACTCTGTATTTTTACAGTCTCTGTACATTTCTTTCATTAATATAAATCGTGTATTATTGTATATTTGTGTTTATGGCTGCATCTCTGATACATTTTTTTTATATTATTGAATATCTGTGATATCTCTGTGCATTTATTTATTATATCTCCGCTCTCATTTCATGCCGAAAATAATCCGGATCACATGGTGACATGGCAGCACCAGAGGTTGCCACATGTCACCCATATTTGACATTTATGGGCCATTCTTTGGACCAATAATAATTTGCCATGTGGCAGTATGTACTGTGATGTGGCGCTGACGTGGCATGGTGAGTTGGTAGCTTAGGTGGCATCCGTAGAGTAACGTGGCAGGATGACGATGCAGTGGTTTTCGTGGGCCATTAGGTGGTTGTCACGTGGCAGTGGGAAAATGCCCAATGACAACTCGTGATCGAAATTTGAAAAAAGATAGGATTTAGCAAGTTTGCCAAATCTGGCGGGACCCCGCCAAATCCGGCAACCAACCAACGGATAGAACCTCGGCTAGAAGCTTCACCAAACATAGCGGAATTGACATGACATATATGTATATATATTGCAATGGACAAGCCAAAAGAGGAGGTTTGTAGGCTTGACCCCAGGACCTTCCCCCTTATCAACGCCTTAATATATGGGCCATAACCAATGGGCCAACGACCCCATGTTGTAATCAACGCCTACTTTATTACCATAAAGGTACATCCGCCAAGAGCTCGGGAGGAGGTGCGCATGTGGTACGGTTGGGCACGTAATTCGAGATAGAGTACATTGACATTTATTGCAAGTTGCAGGGCACATAAACCGAGACATAATTCTTCTTGGGCCTGGGAGTGCCAGAGTCGAATCGAGACATGGAGATAATCATTTGTGGGTAATTCGACGCCACGAATTCAGTGGTGATGTCTTTTTTCTGATCTGAGCAATACTTCTGCAACTTGATTTCAGAATAAGATATACTTATGTATTTTGCCAAATTCTTTTGTTGAGTTAATGAAAAAGTTTACCCATTTGAGAGTAGGACCCATAGACGTAGTCCACCAGGGACGAACTTCGTTATCAAGTTTTTTGTGTTCATATTTGATGCTTATGTCTCTTCATTATTGAGTTTTTCCTTCTTTAATGGTGCACTTTAATTTATGCTCATTTAATGCAATTCTTTATAAGTCACTTGATGAAAAGATCATGGATCATGTTGGTATCAGAGCAGTCGTCTTTGACTTGAATTGTTGAGTGTGAATGCTTACTAGGGCCAAGCATAAGCAGGGTGAAGGAACTCTTGATACTTTCAATCTCGAAGTTGGTCGTGCATCCCGAAGGAAGAAAATGGCACAAGAAGACAAGCATGATGAACAGGGGAAAAACTTTCATATGGTCTTTTATCGCATCTCAGAAATGGTCGAATGAATGTATGGAGACCATGAGAAGAGGATGAAGAAGAAATGGAAGAAAAATGAAGCACGTGTTGATGATGATGTCTCGGTAAACCAAGGGGCTAGAGGAGACCCTCCTTACCCTCCATCTTCGCCATCAAGTTCTAGTTCTTCTTCCTCTGAGCATTTTCATCATTCCCATCATTCTAGCCATAAAACCTCTTTTAAGAAACCATTGTTAAAGCTTGATGTAAAATTTTCTTTGCCTATGTTTAATGGAGATGATAATCTTGAAAAGATAGATAATTGGATCTGACAGGTTGAAGTATATTGTCATGTTCAACATATTGATGAAGAGGAAGTTAAAGTGCAACTGGCTTCTCTTCGGTTGGAAGACATTGCTCTCGTATGGTGGGAGAGCAAACTTCAGGACAAAAGTAATTGTGGTAATCTTCCTTCCTCATGGTTAGAATTTAAATCAACGATAAGGAAGTAATTTTATCCATTGGGTTATTTACATAAAGCAATGATGGAATGGAAAAAATTAAGGCAAAGTAAAGGTCAAATTGTATAAAATTTCACAGAAGAATTTAGGAAGAAAGATCTAGCATTAAACATTCCTTTGGATTCTTATGAAACTTTAATGAAGTATATTGGCGCACTTCATAGCTACAGTCGTCATAATTTGCTTTTGTTTAACCCCACCGGTCTTGACGAAGTTTGTGTGCAAGCCACTCACCTTGAGAACATGGGAAAGCATGTTTAGGAAGATCCCACAAAGAAACCCTCTGATCTCCCACATAAACCTTTTAAGAAGTTTGAAAGGAAAGACAAGAAGACCGCCACAGTGACGAGAGAAGGAGGAAAGCCATCTTGCACTCATTGCAAGAAAAGTGGTCATGATGATGAACATTATTGGAAACTACATCCAGAGAAGAGACCAAAACAATTCGGTGCAAAGGGGAAGACAAAAACCGTTGCTACAGAGAAACAAGATCTTGGTTCTGATTCAAGAGACAAAGGAAAGATCACAACGGTTGGAGTACAAGGTAAAGATTCCCTCCATGCTAGTTCAAATTCCAATAATGAATCTCATGATGATGGATGAAAGAGAAATGAATTATTTCACATAAGAGTTGTATCTAAACACACTAAGATAGATACATTATTTGATCTGGGTTCCCAAGTAAACTTAATATCTGAAGCACTTATCAAAGAGATGGGTCTTGAAACGAAACCACATCCAAAGCCTTATCCTCTTGGTTGGGTATGTGATAAAGAAAAACTTAATGTCACCAAACAATGTAGGGTCAGATTTTCTATTGCTTCGAAGTTGATTGATGAAGTGGATTTGGATGTTGTATCACTTGATATATGTGGCATAGTGTTGGGAAGTCCTTATCTTTATGATAGAAAAGCAGTCTTCTTTCATCATGAGAACAAGTACCACCTTACTAAAAGGGGAGTGGAATATATTGTTAGAGCCCATAGAATGAGGGTAAATACAACACTTGTCAGTGCAAGACAAATGAAGAGACTCATAAACACTAATAGGAGATATGTACTCATGGTCGTAAGAGAGAAAGATGTTGGAACATCCGATGCTTTATGAGGATGTGATCCTTCTCATAAGAAAGAATTAATTGATATTGTTTCCAAGTATGATGATATTTTCTAGGAACCAGATGGATTACCTCCTAAGAGGGAAATCCAACATGAGATACATCTTCAGCAGGATTCTTCTCTTCCTAATGTGGGCATGTACATGATGTCAGTTGTGGAGATGACAGGGATCAAGAAGCAAGTACAAGGCTTATTGGATCAAGGGGTCATCAGGACCAGTTCATCTCCTTGTGGTGCTTTGATCGTGATGGTGCCAAAGAAAGATGGCACATGGGGAATGTGTGTCAATTATCGGGCCTTAAATAAAATCACGGTGAAAAATCAATACCCTCTTCCTCGTATAGATGATTTACTTGATTAGTTAAAGAATGTTGTTTATTTCACTAAGTTGGATTTGCGCAGTGGATACCATCAAATCAGGGTTGCAGAACATGATGCATGGAAGACTGCCTTTAAAACCAAACAAGGATTGTTTGAGTGGTTGGTTATGTTGTTTGGGCTTTGCAATGCTCCGTTAACTTTCATGTGTGTGATGAATGACGCATTCAAGCCTTTCCTAGATGATTTTGTGATTGTATATTTAGACGACATTCTTATTTTTAGAGGGACTTCGGATGAACATGTAAGGCATGTAAAGCAAGTATTGGATACTTTTCAAAGGGAAAAGTTGTATGTAAAATTGTCTAAATGTGAATTTGGCAAGACTGCACTTGTAGTCATATTGTAGGAGGAGGACAATTAAAAATTGATGTAATTGTAAATTGGCCTGAGCCAAAAAGTGTAACCAATATCCAGAGCTTCTTAGGTGCAGTCCAGTATTGGAGGAGGTTCATTTCAAACTTCTCATTTATAGAAACTCCTTTGCATGCCTTAACCAGTGTGAAGAACACTTTTTAGTGGGAAGGAAAGCAACAAAAAACTTTCGACACTTTGAAGGAGAAGATCAGTACCGCACTAGTATTAGCACTATCGAATCTTCAACAACCTTTTGAGATCGAGACAGATGCCAATGGATACACCATGGGTGCAGTATTGATGCAATATCGTAAGCCTATATGCTACCACTCTGAAACTTTTAATCAAGTTGTTGTTAACTATCCTACATATGATAAAGAGTTGTAAGCATTAGTTCAAAGCATAAAGAAATGGAAGCACTGCTTGTTAGGGAAGGAAACAATCATACATAGAGATCACCAACCCTTGCATTATCTCCAAGCACAAACCAAACTGCAACAATATCAACACTATAGATGGATGTGTTTTCTACAACAATTTCATTTGGTAATCAAGTACAAAAAGGGTACAGGTAACAAGGTAGTTGATATGCTTTCTAGACCTCCTATTGTTGCTTCTATTATTTTGAAGAATACTTCTTTATCTCACGAGAGCTATGTGGAACAATATGCCATTGATGAAGATTTTAAATAAGTATATGAGAAGCTAACCCATGGTGCACAGGTAGAGAACTATTGTCTGCAAGGAAAACTACTCCACCATCTTGGAAAGCTATGTATTCCTATGAGTGAACGAGTCCATGTAATACGAGAAGCTCACACTTCTCTTGTGTCTGGGCATTTTGGGGTAGGGAAAACTATGGCTCATTTACAAAGGTTTTGTTACTGGCCTCAAATAAAAGAAATTGTAACTAAATATGTAAAGAGGTGTGTGATGTGTTCTACTTGTAAGCCCACTAATAGAAAACTGGGGCTATATTCACTACTTCATGTTCCATCCCATCCATGGGAGAGTTTCTCCGTGGATTTTGTAGGGGGTTTACCAATGTCAAAAGGGGGTCATGACTATTTGTATGTTGTAGTGGATAGGTTTAACAAGATGTGTATCTTGATGCCATGTAAAAAGCAGATCACTACCGAGCAGACTACTAATATCTTCTTTCAATATGTTTGGGTTCACTTTGGGTTACCCACATCCATTATCTCGGATCGAGATACTCAATTCCTTGGGGATTTTTGGACAAGCTTGTGGAGAATGATGGACACCAAATTGAAGAGGAGCATTTATTTCCATCCACAGACCAATGGACAGATAGAGGTGGTAAACCAAACAATGGTACTTTTGCTTCGAGGCTACTGCAACAAGCATCCCAAGTTATGGGATGAACAGATACCCTATGTACAACATGCTTACAACCGAGCCTTACATTCCTCCACTCAGAGTTCGTCTTTTGAGACATGTTTTGGGTCTCTACCCAAAGTTCCTTTGAAATTGATGTATGGAAGAGATGTTGATGCAAATGAAGAAAGAACAGAGGACAGAGCTCGCAAGTTCATCTATAGCATCCAACAGGTGCACCAAGCAGTCAGGGAACAGTTGGAGAAAATTCAAGTACAGTATAAAGCTTGGCATGACAAGCATAGGGTTGATCATTAGTTCCAGGTTGGAGATTGGGTATGGGTTCACATTACCAAGGAGAGATTGAAGGGAGAAGGCAAGAAACTCAAGCCCATTCGTTATGGATCCTTCATTATCTTGGAGACAAGTGGTACCAATACTTTTCATCTGGATCTTCCACTTTATATGCAGATTTACTCAGTTGTGAATGTAGAGAACTTGAAACTTTTTGAGATAAGGATGAGGAAGTTTCAATACCTTCAGTTGATGAGTTTGCTCCAGAGTACTTGGATGAGTTAAAGAAATATATCATCCTGGACAAAAGAACGAGGACTTCACACAAAGGTGATGTTGATTATCTTCGAGTAGGCTTAAAGGGAACACATGCAAGCAAGGAAAAGTGGATTGAGAAGAACAAGGTGAGGGAACTCTTCCCTCACTTATATGTTGATTGATGAAAGATTTTGGTGGTCCAAAAAGCTCTCAGTGGGAAGGCGTGATCCAAAAAGGATCCATAGAAGACTAAGAACATCTCAAAACTCACAGAAGCAACTCATGATGCTTAGAATGGCCTCAGCAAATAGAGAAAGAGAAAAAAAATCAAAGTTCTCAAAACTTAGTGAAAATGACATCATTGCGAAGAGCGCATCATAGGCTTTCTAATGGCGTAAATGACTCGTCAAACAGAGTTACAAATCGAAAGATATTCACGATCAAAGTTTGGTCAACCTAGCCCAGTGAGCAGGGGATGAGTCAGCATCCGTACTGTCGATGTCAACATACGTACAACACACGTGGCATGAGCAGGAGTTGACACATGTCATGGTGACATCAGCACAAGAGGTTTCCACGTGTCACCCATATTTGGCATTCTGGGCCATTTAGTGGACCGGTAATAATTCACCACGTGGAAGTCCGTACAATGACGTGTTGGATTATTGAGAGGGGGAGAGAAATTTAATCCTTTTTAACCATATAATCCAAGTGTTATATCAATGTAGTATAATCATCCAATAACTGCAGAGTAAATAAGCAATGAACAAATGAACAATCATACACATACACAATACACCAGTGTTTTACATGGAAACCCAAAGCGAGACAAAACCACAGAATGTTTTTTCTTATATGTCTTGAAGAATTACATTCATTGGAAGCACCAACTTCCTTTTTTTTTTAGCTGCAACTGGAAGGAGGCTCCAACCCCCTAGTTTCTCAGGCTACAACCTGAGGGAAGCTCTGACTCCCCAATTCTCTGGCTACAACCAAAAGGAGGCTACAACCCCCTATGTTCTCCAACTACAACCGGAAGGTGGCTACAACCACCTGTCCTTTCCCTGTCCAACCGCCCTAACGTATAAGTGGAATGATGGAACCACTATCACACTATCACTGTGACATATATTGTTGTAAACCTGTACAAATCAACCTGTAATCAACCTGTACCATAAATAAGTGCATCAACCATGCACCAACCTGTACAAAACCTATACCACGAACAAGTGCATCAACCATGCACCAAACCTGTACCATGAACAAGTGAATCAACCATGCACCAAACCTGTACAAATAACCTGTCACAACAACTTGTCTCATCAATCTTATCAACCAAATCATATCTACTCACCAAGATCAATCACCAAGACAACTCTCAAAGATGTGCATCAACCAACCATAACACAACAACTCATAATCATCACCAAGATCAATATGTGCTTCTAATAATATACCAA
>SNQJ01S0030890.1:43915-58846 GCA_010110895.2 Picea sitchensis
CAGGAACCCCTTTTTTTTTTCATTCTCATATAATGTAAATATAGGGATAACCATATTAAAGGGATGACAATTTAAAGGTCAGCCTTTCAACACTATAATAGAGTAAAATATAAAAACAGAACAAATATTCGTGTCACATTAAACGCGTTAATCACCCTGCTACTAACGTGTTTTTAAGATGTTTTAGCCATACTAAAAATGTAAAAATTTCATTCTGTTATTATTATCTATTTTTCAATGGAATTACTCAAATATTAGGGTATATAATCGTACAGTAGGTCGGTGTCCAGTCAACGCTGTGTAAAGCGTGAGCCATTAATCATGGCAGGTCTGAAATGTCGCCAGGCTTGAAGCTGCCAGGCAGAAATTGAATGGGCACTCTGTCCGATAGAGATAAGCCAAACACAGGCACTGTCTACAAGTCTCAGGTCCGAATCTAGGCAGTCGGGAACCTAAGGTAAGGATCGAAGGCCTCAGCCAGAGATGCCAGCCTTAACCATGAAGCATATGGTGCGCGTTCTGTTATTCCAAGAGAGGCCGACCTTACGCTAAGCATCTATAGCAACTAAAGTCGTGGTATCTAAATTAATGAGGCAATATCATAATCAAGTCCGCCGGAGGAAACAAGGTTACGCCTGACAAGGGTTTAAGGAAACAACGACTAAGGATGGCCTAAGGATGAATGCCAATCCCCCTTTTGAGTGACCTGGTAACATCCTGGTGGAAAGACACGCATACTGTCGAGTTCAAAAGTTAAAATAGGGCAACGCTTTAACATACCCCGGATAGCCATCACTCCGCCGCGCATAAATTTAGTGGAGGCCGTGGGATACAGGACGGCATCATAATATAAACCACAGCAAAATTAAGGAAGATCAAAATTCTAAAACGCATATTTAAGGTAACTCTGAAACCAAGGTAAATCTGAAACGCAGATTGGAGGTAAGTCTGAACGCAGAGAATAGGTGTACCTGGACATAGCGAATAGGTAAATCTGGACGCAGAGAATGGGTAAAATCTGGGCGCAGAGCGTAGGGGCGTAAAAGATGTTCGATAGTCAAATAGAAGATGGTGGGATCTAACGCCCTAGCGATCTAGTAAAGGCTCGTATCAACAATCGTTTCTACAAGATGGAAGGTTCAGTTTAAACAATGAACTCATAAAGACAAATACACAGTCCGAAAGGCAGAGTCCCGGTATCTTCAGCATGTAAAACAGAAGGCAAGAACAATACCCAGTCCCACTACCATTCGAATTACCAGGTAAACACTTAATCTCTTCCAAGCATAAATGGCGCACAGCTTGACGGAGACACAACCCAAGGGTAAAATAAAACTAACCCAGTCCAGCGGAGGAAGAGTACCCAGTCCCAACTAATACTGCAGCCACTTAGAAGGGAATAAATATCGCCGTAACTAATTATGGATGGAAATGCCAAGAACAGCCAGGAAGACTGCTAGAAGAAAAAATTGCCAAAGGTAATAAAAATAAATGAATTGACGAAGTATTGCAGAGATAACAATTTTCCCTTTTTCTTTTTCAGCAAGCATTAACAAGACGAATCGTCCGAACAAATTGACGCTAACCATTTCTAACAATTTTGCCGGAATTTAAAAACTACCATTCGAATAATTACTGTGTAAAAACTTAATCTCTTTCCATAAATGGCGACAAATTGATTCGGGAGACACACCTCATGGGTAAAATAAAACTAACCCAAATTCAAATGGAGGAAGTACCCATTCCAACTAATCGCAGCCTACTTAGAAGGGAATAACATCGCCAGAATTAATTAGTTGGATGGAAATGCCAAGAACAGCCAGCAAGACTGTTAGAAGAAAAATTTGCCAAAGGTAATAAAAATAAATGAATTGACGGGCGGTTTTAGATAACACCTTTTCCCTTTTCTTTTCAAAGAAGTTTAACAAGACGAATCACGAGAACAAATTGTCGCTAACCATTTCTAACAATTTTGCCAGAATTAAAAGCATACCTTAGCCACTCACCCGCCTAAAGATGTCCTGAAGCTACGTACTGGCCCGCTTTCCTGCGGCTGCCAGTCTCCGCCTTCCGTACATTCCGCTGTCGATCAGAAGGCTCACCAGCATTCTCCCACCAAACGCTAGGTACTTCGCTTCCCCTTCGGGCCTCGGTTTAAAGGAGCCACAAAGAACCAAATATAACCCTACGCCTCAAATTTCACTCAACGGCCGAGATACCACTCCAACAAGTCGAGCTTACACCCAACTCCTCACAAGAAAATCCAAACCATTACTCCGGCAAATAACGCTACGCTTAACTGCTCCCTTTTCTTCCTTCCTTCCTTTCATTTATAGCCAAATGATTATTAATTAATAATTAATTTTTAATGATAAATCATCAACTCCGTCCAAGTGTCACTCATCCCTGTGGTTCTCCAATAATTAATTATTAATTAAAAAATCCACTTCCCCTCACACCCCCAAAATTGCTCCTTAAATTTCCTAGGGTTCCTAGATTCCTCTTGCTTTTATTCTCTTCCTAAATTGACGCTTTTGGAATTTAGTAATTACTAAATGATGATTCTTTTCGCTCCCCAATGTCCCCATCTTCCAAAAATTTTCCTTTAATTCTAGTTTCCATAATTGTATTTTATTTCATTTATTTATTTATTTTTCTTCTTCAATCTCTCTTCCCATTTTATTTATTATTAAATATATATATATATATATATATATATATATATATATATATATATATATATATATATATATTTGTTAACTCCCATTTGATAAAAGCGTTTATACATTCTTTTCAATATTTATATAGACAAACATTTTATTTTATTATTTACTTATTTATTTATTTATTTATTTAAATCCTAGTTTTTACTCCTCTTTAAAAATCTAAGTCTCCTTATAATTTAAACGCCTACTGTGTTTTACTTAAATTAACTCCTTATTGCTCTTACCCCCCATTACCTTTTAGAAGACTTTAATTAACTCTAGTGGGTGTTAGTTTACTCTAGGTCTTTGGAGGATCTTTCTTAGGGCCAAATCAAATTTATCTTAGAGATGTTTCAATCTAGGGTTTGATTTTGAACAGGTGACAAATTAATTAGGTCGCTTAAAATTACGTGCTAAGGTCTCGTGGTCGCCTAGGCGTCTCATCATCATCCTCAAAGCGACGTGTTCTTCAGATCTACCTTACGCTCCAAGGGTGCCACTACTTTGATTGCTTCTTTGGCCGCGACGGTTCTCTCGTGATCTAATCTTCCATGTGCTCCAAGGGTGCCACTGGCCGACTTGTAATTTTGCGCCGACGTCGCTCGTGATGCACCCCGCTCCAAGGGTGCCATCACGGCTTGACGATTGGTAGACTCTAAACCCTCGAGTCAACACTAGGTGAATCTTGTGGGAGTTCGCGGCTCTAAGGAATAAGGTCTCCTTTACGGCGCTACCACTTAGAATCATCGTGGAGCGACCGTCGTAGTCTCACCGCATCGTGGATCCTCCTCAACCAGGGTAACGTTAACCTGCCGCCGAAGCCATCGCGGGAGGTAGGTTGTGGCAGGGTTACGTCCACACTTCCCTCAATCTCTTCGAACTTGTGTGGCCCTCTACTCCATATGTGAGTCCCGGGTCAGTGTTATCGTCACTCGCATCATCAACCATCATGTCGATCATGTCAACATATCATATAATCAATAATATATCATCAAACGAACAATATCATCATAAATGAAACAACTCAAATAATTCCCACTCCCCGACTCCAACCGGAGTCTGGAGTTCCACAAATGCCTCCTCAGATCCTCCAAACCGACACCAGACACTAAATGAAACTGAGTCAGAAGCACCTATCTATACCAAGGTAGTAAAACATCCTGTCAAAGAACTCAATGCATCATAATGAAAGAAAGTTTTATCATCATATAACCGATCACTTGCCAGCAAGTGTCCCCAAAGAATAAGTTTGGTATAGCGCCAGAAATGATGTTACATACACCCTTCTGGTCTAAACTTCGGCCCGGCGTTTCTTAGTATAAATGCTAAAATAAATGTACCACAACATCATAAATGTCACAAGATCATAAGCCTATCTATCAAACAAAAATGGAACTGCTGGCGTATATCATATGCGTTCTCCCAGGTCGTTGAGTTTGGAATATAGTTGTCCCATTGGAGCTTGACCTAATCTATTGTTTGAAGTTGTAGATGTCAAGTGTGATGGTCTAGGATGCGGATTGGATCCTCCGTGAGTGAACCCTCATCATATACCTGTAGGGAACTCATGTCAATCACGTGCGTAAGATCACTAACATAATGTCACAAACCAGATACATGAAAAACAACGTGCATACACCTCAAAGAATCGTGCAAGGTTGTCGATAGGGCTACGGGCCCCTTCTTCACAATCTCGAAGGTCCCACGAACCTAGGGAGAGAGTTTATGTCCCCTTCCAAACTTGATCGAACTCTTATGCTGCTCTTTACCCGCAAGAAGACTTCATTGCCGACCTCATAACTACTTGGCCGACTCTGGGTATGATCGGCATAATTCTTCCTTCCATCCCGCGCTTCTTTATCCCTTCCTTTGTCGATGGTTTTCATTTGCTCTTCCATCTCTTGATCGCTTCGTCCCACCTCAAGACCAACCTCAAGTCGATCCCAACTCAAGGGGAACTGCACTACGCCTATAGAAACTCAAAGGCTACCATCTTAATGGTGCCTCGGGTAACCTGTTGTAAGCAAATCCTACTAGAGGCAAGAATTCCTCCCAACGCTTTTGTTGGTCCATTACGCATATTACGTAACATGTCTCCAAGGTTTGGTTCATACATTATGTCTATCCTTCAGTCTCTGGGTGATACAAAGTACTAAAATTAAGTTGGGTCTCAAGGCCTCTAAACCTCGTCCAAAATCGTCTGAAGAAAACACCCATCCTCGACGGAGATGATTCTTTAGCACGCCATGCACAATCTCATCAACATGAAAATTTCGCTATGTCGTGAGCCCGATACGCCGCATTTACTAGAATAAAGTGAGCACTCTTTTTCAGGGTGTCTACTACTACAAATATCGCGTCGTGTCTCCTTGCCGTCCGCGGCAATCCAACAATAAAATCCATCGAAATGACTTCCCATTTCGACCGGAATGGCATGGTTGTAGTAACTCGGCCGCGTCTATGTTCGCCTTTACCCGCTGACACCGGTGACATCTAGCCACAAAGTTGACTATGTCGCCTTTCATTCCTTTCCAAAAGAACAGCTTAAGCACCGCCTCTTTATCTTCGTGACTTCGGGTGAGCCATGTAAACCGCCTATGTGCCTCGCTCCAGATCAACATCCTCAACTCGTCAGCTTGCGGTACATAACCGAATTCCTCTAAATCTCAACAAACCATCGTCGTCAAAGGTAAATCCCCCAAATTGTGGTACCATCATAGTGTTTGTCCAATAAAATCCTCAACCTCTTTGTACTAGTCATCGCCGCGTTGTAAGATTAGATTTGTTTTTTTCACATAGATTCGTCTGAATAGGTATCATCGAAAATATGCGTGGCCTCGGACTCAAAGCATATGCCACTCTACCACTGCCCCTTTATGTAAGTAATCTCAAAAATATACTCGCTAAGCAATTCCGACAATCGTCAAGGTCGCTATTGCTCGTTCAGGTTGCTTTGCGTGAAATGTGTTGTAATCCACAATGATCGCCTTTAATTCAAATTTTCGGCCCAACGAAAAGTTCCATACCTTTAAGGCATAAACAATGGCTAATAACTCCAAGTCATGCACGATATTTCTCCTCATGCCTTCTCGCCTTTCTCGAATGTAAGCGATCACTTGTCCGCCTTGCATCAAGACTCACCTAAACCTTCTCGACGCGACGCTGCATACCAAGAAGTCTACGTCTGAACTCTTCACCACCTAAGGTGTTCTAGACCTTCGCCATTCTTTCATTGAGCTTAAGGATCGTGATAAAGTTTCAGACTTCGCGATACCTTCCATAATCAGAAGGAAGAGACGAACTTTAGATACCCCGTTCATCCTACCATCACATGTCCGCCCTTCATCATCAATTAAGCTCAACCATTTCATCTTGCGGTTGAGTATCGCCATAATGATTCCAACCAATCCATGCCAATCACGTACATAAGACCCTAAGATCGCGGACATACGTGTTGACCGTGACGAACTCTCCCAAGTTAAGGGCGCACCGTAACCCTTCCTCCAACCTTCGCTTATTCCCGCGGCCATCTCTATGAAGCTAAACTCTTCCTTTGACTGCCTTACCTTAATCCTTTTAGCTACCGCACCGTAAATAAAACTCGGTGAGCTCCTCGGGTCTATCAAAACACCTGCGGTCCGGTCACGATAGTACCCGCCGCCTCGAAAGTAATCGACCGTGCTCGCCTCGGGTGGTTATTCATCACAGATGAACTGGCGGGTCTTGCTCCATATCTCCCATCAGAAGGTCCCACGACTGGACGCCTCGCCTCTCCATAGGGAAAATCGCTGTAGTGCGCGGGCTCCCCACACGCCCAATAACACCCTTCTTCGCCCAAGAGTCCCGGTGCCCGGCAGGAAGACGAACGCCCCACCTAGTCGAAACTCCCCGCTGGCCTATTCTCGGCCGTAATCGTGTCTAACCGCCGCTTTGCGCTTATCGCCAAGCATCGCTTCGCGTGGGTCCTTTCTGTAAGGCCCACACAGGTAGGTGCGGGTCACCGAGGTTTAGTGAACGTGGATCCCCTATGAACCGGCGTATGTCTCGCAAGTGTCTTATGTCGCGGCGCCCCCGATGAAATATTCCCTGTGGGTCTCGCTGGAGCCCTCGTCTGACCCCCACTGATAAACTCATCCTCTGCTATGAGGGCCTCTTGGATAGTGTCGTGCAAGGTTTGAGGCATCAAAATCCTAACCTTTACGCAGTCAAGTAGCCAAATACGTAACTCCGTTGGACTCAGAGCTTCTTCAGAACTGGGGACAAGTGAGCATACCTAGCAGCCCATAAACGCGGCTCGTATCGCAAGTTAATCAGACACTTCTCCCTGCCGAAAGCGTTAATTCATTGAGCCGACGCCACGAATTCTCCTCGAAGATATCTTCTAACCGCTCGAGCAGCTCCCATGACACGCCTTCAACGACCATGCTTAGTCAGCAGCAGAGCCGCTCTTCCACCATAGAAGAGCCCTTTGTATTGAAGACCACCATGCGTACCTTCATGTTGGAGGTCGTAAGTGCGAAGTGTGAAGCACACGCCATATTCTCCAACCATGCCTCAAGGGCGGCGCCATCCCAAGCAATTCAAAGAACTCGGAAATTTCTACCCTTCTCGAAGTTCAAGCAAGCGGAATAATGCCAAGAATTCACCGCAAGCATCGGGCGAAATCCTCCACGTGCCGCTTCTAGCCTCATCTCTGCCTAATTGATCAACGCCGCATACGCACAGCATCTCATCATCCCACAACATCGGCCACCGCGATCTTCTCGCCCAAGGACCGCTACCTCCCCTGGGTTAGACCCCTCGTGTGGTGTTGTTGAGGCGCCGCGCCTCCCTAACACTTCGGCCGTCAGCCTCACGGGCGCTCTCTAACCACCATGATGACTCCGCATTACGTGCAAGCAGCCCAATCAGCAACAAAATAATCAATACCATCATGTCAATGTTCCATAGTGAATTCCAAGTCGCTGGTCGAACCCGGCTCGATACTATATATGTAACGGCCCGCTTGCTATTAAATAACCGCTTTAGTGACAAAAGTGTGTTTTTTTTTGAGGTGTATGCATAGAAGTAGTAACATACTGAACGACACGATGCCTCTCAAAACAACAAGACTCAATCACTAAGTTCAACACAAGAAGACTGAAATCACACAACGAAACCACCAATAACAATGAAATTATAGGGTGAAAGCAACGCTGCATACTCAAATAAAGGTAAACTCCACTAATTAAATAATACGACCATTCGCCGTCTCCACCTCTGTTAGACTCCACACACATAGTCAACGCCAAGCCCTGCTTTCCCATCGCTCTTAACCATTTGGTCTCTGGTCGCGACCGTTTCGGGAGGGAACATGGAGGTGTCTACATCCCACTTCTCGACACAATGTAATTGCTTAATTAACCCACCATGGTCAAGTACAACATACATAAGAAGGATTAACCGCGCCTCATTTTGAGGATGTTGACAAGAGGGACTCCGGCCAACAACACAATTCCAACATTAATCACATGAACAACCACCCTCTAATACTAACTTTAACTTGGGTAAGTAGGGCCACGTAAGTCCATGACAGGCCGCCATACTTATTACTTAGCAACGACATAAACAATTTTCAAGATAACATTCACAAAGGTTTACAGACCTGACAGACAAGGATCCATTTGGACTATTTCTTTTAAATAATGTGAAGGAGGGCTTTGAGTATTACTAGTTAGACTTAGAACCGAAGTTCAGCTAACGTTCACACAGGCTGCTGGCCTTATTCCCAGGTTAAAACAAGAAAGCTCAAATGGTTAATAATTGGCGACATGTATTAATAAGGATTTTTTTTACGCATCTAACGACGATAGAGAGATGTTCTCCACCAAACAATAAATTGTGAATGCCTTCTACAATCATTGCCCAACCAATAAGGTATCAAATCATGAACATTGTAGATAATCTATATAAAGATGCAAGATATAATTTGAATCAAGTGAAGTAAAACAAAGGTAGATAATCGATATGGGAATGCGACCCATAAGTTGACTCCGAAAATTAAAAACAAATAATAATAATATTGTTAAAGGACTTCATAAATCTTTCCATAGCTATGCTCATCTTTGTGTTTTATTTAAATGACCTTAACTAAATAACTAGGAGGGCCCCTATGTAAAAGTAATTAAGATATCAACCTAGTTTATCCGTATTTAGAGGACAAGTGACATTGTAATTTAAGCGTAGGTCCCAATATTAATATAAACACTCTCACAAAATATAGCAATAAACCATCCCATTTAAAAATGACAAGTTATGATAATTACCATATTTAAAATGACATTAATTAAAGCAGTGATTTAAAGGACAAACCATCCTATTAAAATGACAAGGTATGATAAATGCTTTGGCCAAAATAACCCACTAAAGTAAAGTGATTTAAAGGAAACCCTTTTTTGGATAGTAATTGTCTCATCTAAAATCATCCACGTTCAAAGTGCAAGCAACATCATAATTTTTTATTAGTCCCTAATGTCCATAATAAAATAGCATTACCTTGTTAAGTATGTCACAACTAAATGCATCACTAACAAATATCTTCAAAAGGAAATTTTACATTACCCTGGGCCACAATTTGAAGGTAATAAGGTATGCTTTTTAAAGGGACAACAATTTGGATGGACATCCCTTCAAGATAATACGATAAAGTAAAATATTAAATACATAACAATATTAAATTCTCATTAAATTACTTCATTAACCCTACTACCACCATGCTTTCAGGAACCCCTTTTTTTTCATTCTCATATAATGTAAATATAGGGATAACCATATTAAAGGGATGACAATTTAAAGGTCAGCCTTTCAACACTATAATAGAGTAAAATATAAAAACAAAACAAATATTCGTTTCACATTAAACGCTTCAATTACCCCGCTACTAACGCATTTTTAAGATGTTTCAGCCATACCAAAATGTGTACTTCATTCGCTATTATTATCTATTTTTCAATGGAATTACTCAAATATTAGGGTATATAATCGTACAATAGGTCGGTGTCCAGTCAACACTGTGTAAAGAGTGAGCCATTAATCATGGCAGGTATGAAATGTCGCCAGTCTTGAAGCTGCCAGGCGGAGATTAAATGGGCACTCTGTCCGATAGATATAAGCCAATCACAGGAGAGGACTACAAGTCTCAGGTCCAAATCTGGGCAGCTTCTGAACCTAAGGTATGGGTCGAAGGCCTCGGCCAGAGATGCCATCCTTAACCATGAAGCATATGGTGTGCGTTCTGTTATTCCAAGAGAGGCTGACCTTACGCTAAGCATCTACAACAGCTAAAGTCGTGGTATCTAAATTAATGAGGCAATATCATAATCAATGTCCGCAAAAGAAAACAAGGTTTACCCCTGACAAGGGTTTAAGGCACAACGTCTGAGGACGGCCTAAGGACGAATGCCGATCCCTTTTTATGAGTGGCCTGGTAACATCATTGTGGAATGACACGCATGCTGCTCGAAGTTCAAAAGTTAAAATAGGGTAACGCTTTAACATACCCCTTGATAGCCATCACCCGGCCAAGATAATTTAGTGGAGGCCGGGATACGTGATCTAAGATCACAATTATAAACCATAGCAAAATTAAGGAAGATCAAAATTCTAAAACGCATATTTAAGGTAACTCTGAAACCAAGGTAAATCTGAAACACAGATTGGAGGTAAGTCTGAACGCAGAGAATAGGTGTACCTGGATGCAACGAATAGGTAAATCTGGACGCATAGAATGGGTAAAATCTGGGCGCAGAGTGTAGGGGCGTAAAAGATGTTCGATAGTCAAATAGAAGATGGTGGGATCTAACGCCCTAGCGATCTAGTAAAGGCTCGTATCAACAATCGTTTCTACAAGATGGAAGGTTCAGTTAAACAATGAACTCATAAAGACAAATAAACAGTCCGAAAGGCAGAGTCCCAGTATCTTCAGCATGTAAAACAGAAGGCAAGAACAATAACCAGTCCCACTACCATTCGAATTACCAGGTAAACACTTAATCTCTTCCAAGCATAAATGGCACACAGCTTGACGGAGACACAGCCAAAGGGTAAAATAAAACTAACCGCATCCAGCGGAGGAAGAGTACCCAGTCCCAACTAATATTGCAGCCACTTAGAAGGGAAAAAAATTTGCTGTAACTAACTATGGATGGAAATGCCAAGAACAGCCAGGAAGACTGCTAGAAGAAAAAATTGCCAAAGGTAATAAAAATAAATGAATTGACGGAGTATTGCGTAGATACCAATTTTCCTTTTTCTTTTCAGCAGCATTAACAGACTTAATCGTCCAAACAAATTGACGTTAACCATTTCTAACAATTTTGCCGGAATTTAAAAAGCATACCCTAGCCACTCGCCTGCTTCCTCGACATGTCTCTGAAATTGCAAGTTACCGCCCGCTGGCTTCTCCTGTCACAGTCTCCGGCTCAGTACACGCCCCGGCCACAATGAATCAGAGAGAAGGCTCTCACCGGTAATTCCTCCCACGAACGCTAGGGTAATTGGCTTCCCCTTCGGCCTCGGAGCCACAAGGCTACAATAATAAAGAACTGCATTATAACCCTAGCATCTCAGTCACTTTCAACTACCGAAAGCTACTACTCCAACAAGTGGAGATTACACCCAACTCCTCACAAGAAAAATCCATCAAACCACAATTCGGCAACAGAATGCTAATGCCTAACCTGCCTCCTTTTTCTTCCTTCCTTCCTTTCATTTATAGCCAAATGAGACCCACCTACTTTCCTGACATTAATTAATTAATTTTAATTGATTAACCTCCAATCACCGCCGGCCCAAGTGTCGCACATCCCTAGGGTTCTCCAATTACTCACTGCTTATTAATTAAAATTTAATTTCCTCACACCTAAAATTGTTCCTTAAATCTCCTCTCCTAGGTTCCTAGATTCTCTGTTTCTTTATTCCCTCTTCCTAAATTGAAGTTTCTGAATTTAGTAATTTCTTAAATGTTGATTCTTTTTCGCTTTTTTCCAATGTCCCCTACTTTCCAAAATTCAAGTTTCCTTTAATTCTAGTTTCCATAATTGCATTTTATTTCATTTATTTATTTATTTTCTTCCTCTAACTTCTTCCATTTTTATTTATTATTAAAATATATATATATATTTTTGTTAATCCCATTTGATAAAAGCTACTAACATTCTTTTCAATATTTATATAGACAAACATTTTATTTTATTAATTTTACTTCTATTTTATTTATTTATTTATTTAAATACTAGTTTTCATTACCCTCTTTAAAAATTTAAGTCTCCTTATAATTTAAACGGGCCATGTGTTTTACTTAAATTAACTCCCCATTACTCTTACCCCCATTACCTTTTTAGAAGACTTTAATTAACTCTAGGTGGGTGTTAGTTTACTCTAGGTTCGCTTTTGGAGGATCTTTTCTAGGGCCAATCAAATTTATCTTAGAGATGTTTCACCTAGGTTTGATTTGAACAGGGTGACAAATTAATTAGGGGGTCGCTTTAAAAATTATCATGTGCTAAGGTCTCGTGGTCGCTCTAGGCGGTCTCATCATCATCCTCAAAGCGACGGTTCTTCAGACGCACTCACGCGGCTCCAAGGGGTGCCACTCGCCTTGATTGCTTTTGGCGTGCAAGGACGTGTCTCTTCGGGACACACCATGTGCTCCAAGGTGCCACCGGCCGAATTTGTACTCTTTGCTGACGTGTTCTTCAGATGCACCCTCGCTCCAAGGGTGCTACCTCGTTGGCTCGGGACGGGATTGGTAGACTCTAAAACCCCCCGGAGTCAACACTCCAGTGAATTCTGGAGACTAAGGGTTTAAGGAATAAGGACCCCGCTTCATTAAGTGCCTTTAGAATCATCAGTGAGCGATCAGCACAGCTCAGCTTCAAGGCTTCGTGGATCCTCTCGAACTAAGCAATCGTTAACCTACAGTTTGAGAGATCCATGATGTCGTGAGTGCTAGTAGGTTGTTGTAGGGCTGTTGTCCACACCTCCCTCAATCTCTCGAACTCATGTGTGGCCCCTCTACTCCATATGTGAGTCCCAACGGCAGCTATCATCACCGCAAGATCATCAACCATCATGTCGTATCATGTCAACAACATATCATATATAATCAATATTATATAAAAATGAAACAATACCATCATAAATGAAACAACTCAAATAATCCACTTCCACTAACCGGGAGTCCAAGGAGTTCCACAGATGCCCTTGTATCCTCCAGTCCGAACCCCCGCACACTCAAAGAAACCGAGTCAACAACACCTGTCTACACCACAGTAGTAAAACATCTTGTCATATAACTCCATGCATCATAATGAAAGAAAAGTTTTATCATATAACAACTGATCACTTTCATGCAAGTGTCCCTCAAAGAATAAGTTTGGTATGTGCTCCAGAGCGGGATGTTACAGTCACATTGTATTGTATGTATAAGAGTGAAATTATTGTATAAAAGACACTCAAGGTTTTGCATCACCTCTAGAGATTATCATTCTTACTTCTAAGATAAGTTCTATAACTTTTCTAAGACACACACTATTCCAAGTGATTAAATTATTAAAAATAATTACATTTTACAAGGAACATTATCGTTTTTGATTTTCTTTCCTTTGGGAGTTATTCAGATAAACCTAAATCTAGGTAACTTCTAACTTATTATAATCCCACTTATTTGTTACTTAGAGATAACCATTTTGTTAACTTAAATGCTATGTATATGTAAGTTTGAACTTACATTCTTGAGTTGACATATGACACAAACCCCTACAAGTTGTCGTGAAGTCCCGATCTAGGATCGAATCTCCCAAAATTCGAAGTGGCTCATGAACCTCAAGTGTAACCCTTGTGTTGATTTCATTGTGTAGCCCGACATTCAATGATTCATAGGTCTTTACTTTCATCCATGTTTATACCCCATGAAGTATTTTACACCCCAAAAGTATGTACCCCCTCCATGGGATTGCGTAGGGCTACCCTCCCATGTCTGGGCCATCCACTGGCTCTGGGAGGTTCATAAGTAAGTCGGCCTCCAATCCGGGGTTCATATCAAAGTCCTCAAGCAAATTGCCTTGTAAATGTATATTGTAATTTCATTGAAAATATGGATTGTCCATTATAAGGTCAGATCTAATAGTAGAAATTGTATGGGCCCACACACCACTTTCACTAATTCTCCTGAGCTTTTGGACTTTAAAATTTACCACCACCTCCCTATACCACTTTGTGCATAATTGCATTGTCCCTCTTGAGATTTTGAACCTATAAAAGGACCAACATCCTCACACCTTACATTGGAAGTGTTCACTCCTTGCACGAAGATTACTAAAAGATAAACAATTCAAACTTAAAACTATATTTAATATATTATTTTAAATTTTTTTTTTTGTTAAAGGCGAGATGGCGACGACAAAAACAACTTAACCATTAATAATCGAATGCATGAACGTAGTTACATGTAGTCTAGGAAACAGGAAACTAAGACTCCACACACTGGCACAAGGGTTACTGGGCTAACATGTGTTGAACAAAAAGGAGAAACGACTACCTGCATGACGCAAACACAATCATGCCTACAAGCTAAGGGACAACATCCCCAGCCCGACACAATGACTTGACGAACAAGACTATAACCTCTAGGTGCGCTAACCCAATGCTTCAAGGCATTCAACCCATGTGCCGAAGCAACTTACCGCGCTCAACCACACTCACACAGAAGGCACCGACTCTAGCCAAGTTATTATTTGCCTCTATCCAAAAGGGCATGCCCTGATCCCCTCATCAGGAATCATGTCATCCCTAGATGGTAGACATGTCAGTAACCGGGGCGCAACCCATCCCAACAAGACAAAGGATTCAAGAAAATCTAGCGTGCTAGGATGCGAAACAAATGACAAGAAGACTACGCCCAAACCCCAAGCATCTAGTCGACGCGACTCTAGATGACGTTACTCAAAGAAGAAAAATGAACCTTTTACATGACTTCATCAACACCCCAATCATTCATCAAGTCTAAACTTTTCCAATTTACCATCTAATTAACATTAATTATATTCTAGCCCAAAGGGGTTGGATCCAATGGTGGAAAGCAAGGAGTTTTTCACCGTTGGGCAAGGTTCAATTCTCGTGAGGGCTTTACCTGGAGCCATGGGGACACCTTGAGGTAGTGGTCGAATGTGTGGTTGCACCCAGAGAT
>SNQJ01S0030891.1:8854-22059 GCA_010110895.2 Picea sitchensis
CATGACGTTTCCATAAATATGGTTGGCCCAAAAGAACATTACAAACTTTGAGAGGGGCAACATCACACAATACCTCATCTTTGAAGGGATTCATGTCGTATGACATGCAACATTTTTGGTTGAAGCGGATGTCGCTTCCTTGGTAGAACCATACGATGGTGTAGGCCTACGGGTGCGACATTGTTGGTAGGGAAAGTCACTTGACAACCTCTGCTGAGTTGAGGTTATTCAAGCTACCGCTATCAACGATGAAGTGTAGCGGGGTACCCTTCACCAACATCTATGAATGAAAAAGGTGCTCACCTTCCTTTGGCTCATCTTGTTCACTGGGATGGAGCTTGGTGGTAGAAAAAGTAGCACTGGGTTGTGAATCTATGATTCATCTCCCCCTTTCTAGTTTTGACTCAAAGTTAGAACCTGCATTTGATTTAGAGGCTTTCACCTCAACCACCAGCGACTGCTTCGAGCGACAATCAACAGTGTTATGCCAGGGGATCTTATAGAAGTCTCACCACTTCCCGGTATCTTTATTTGTCTTTCCAATTTCCTTCTTTGCTTGTGGCCTGGAATGGTTTTCCGGAGGTTGTCCATATTTTCTCTTTCCTTTGTTTTGTGGGTTGGGGCCACCCTTTCCTGAATTTTTCTATGAGGGGTTCCCATGCCCAAATTTTTGTGTCTTTTGTTTGAGATTCTTCTCGATTTTGATGACATATCGGTAGGTTGTGCCCAAGCATGAGATGTCCAGAAAATCCATTTCGGCCTAGATGTATTTATGCATACTGTCGCGATACTTGAGAGCCAGATGTAACTTAGAATCTTTGATACCTATCTTGGTGTGCAAGGTATGAAATATATTTTTGAACTCGGGCACCACTTGGTCTCTTTCCCAGTGCAGTGTGGTCCATTTTGTGTACAGGTCGTCATAAATTCCAACATGGTAGTATTGTTCCTTAATAACATCCCTGAAGGACTCCCAGGTGACTACGACTATAAATAACGAGGGTTCCTCTATTTCCTTTTGCTCACAAAAATTTTCCCACCAATATTTTACATGGGGGACGAATTTGAGGAGCACAAAAGTAATCTTTTCTCTATTTGAGAAGTTATGGACAGAGAAATACCCTTTGTAGTATACCTAGGGAGGTAATATGGGGTACCTAGGAAGGTACCCAATGGGAATGTGGTTATGTATTATTAGTGGAAGTCATTTAATATATGAGAATGTGGTCATTCAATTTAAGGTGGACTAGGTCCACTATATTAATAAAGGCCCACTATGGTAGTTGGATGTAATAAATGTGAGAAGGCTCTCTAGAAGGTTCCTAGGAGATAAAGAGAGCTATATAAAGAAGTGTAAGCAATGTAATGAAACATAGTGAAGAATATTATCATTGTAACAAGCAAGTGTTGCTTGAGGAGTGTATTCTTTCCTTAAGGAATAATATATGGTGTTACCCTACCTCAAGGGTTTTCTCTATATTCGTGTGTTCATGTTATGGTGAATGGTTTATGGCTTATTTTTGGTCTTATTGAAGTATATTTGCAGATCTGGTATAGGTACTTAATACCCTTCTAGTAGATTCAACCATTTGTCTACTACATCTGCGTCTATCTGACCTTAAAATATATGAATATTGAAGTTGATTTGTAGCTTGAAGGGGGTGACGCCTCCATTTGAGGAAGATGCGTCGCCTGTTGGTAGTCGCCGAAGGATTTGCGCAAAACTATCCATCATGTCATTCCTATTTTGCATGAGGGATTCCTCGAGAAAGTTTTTGAAGGGATCTCTTGTCCCGTCGTCTTTATTTTCTTCTTCCATGAGAGGTTGTTTGTGCATGTGAGAGATTTTTTCCTCAAGAGAAACAAGCTCGAGACCCAATTCCTTGTACCCTAACCTCATTGGGGACATGCATTAAGAACGACAAGGAGCAGACTGCTCTGATACCACTGATCCAAAATATATTTGCAGAATGAAATGAATACAGATTATTATTAAAAGATGCTTAACAAAAAATAATAGATATACAGTAAATTTGGTTTCTATTCAACAAGGAAATAAGCTGAAACTGTAAAATGCAGCGGAAACAAGCTTGCTAGAATGGTGGCGGCTTATCTTTGAGAAGAGATGTGAGAAATGCGCTCATTTGCAAGAATATGATTGCAATGAGGCTTTGAAGGCATTTTTACAATAAATAGGAATGTCAAAAACCCCAGACATCCAAAAAACCTAACCGTAAGAGATGAAGCACCAAAAGTCATGTGGGCCCCGTTTGGGTAAGTTAGTACATCAACTTCTTGGGGTTGTAACTTTTGCATATGATCTATGTTTTAGGCGCACGATAGCCCATTGGAAAGGTCTATCCGAGGACCACACATTTTTATAATGTCTATCAGAGGTATTCTTTACTATGGTGATCCCTAAAAAATGTTGTTTAGGGCCTCAAAACGACCCCGCAATTCAGGGACCCGAAAACTAGGGAAAACACTTCCAAACTGGAAAACTGCCAAAATGAGCTAGTTGTAATATGTGGGAGGCCACTGACATCCATATGGATCATTTTTTGGGGGGTATATATTCAAAATGGGAAAAATTGAGATCCTCTTTAGAAACTTCCTCAGAAATGACCATAATTTTTTTTTTCTCCTTACACTTGTGCCTCGAAAAATATTTTTCATCACAGTTATACCAAAGACCCTTTAGTTGGAATTTAACCATTTTTTCCTTGGTTAATTTGTTTATCTAAAGAGGGATGGACTGAGGATCATGATTTGTGGGCCGAGACCGAGGAGTAAGGATGGTTTTCTATTTTGGGAATAGATTACCTATTGTGCTTCCTTGGTGCGGTGAGTAGCTTCAAGCCAAGTCTGGGGGCAATCCATTAGGACATGGGCTCAAATGTCATCCTTAAGGCCACTAATAAATAATTCATGGAAGAAGGTTTTGGACATGTCGTTAATTCAAAAAGCCAATTACTCAAAAGAAAAAATATATTCTTCCACTATACTAGATTGTTTAAGTTTGGTCAAATAACCCAAATGATGTGTGTCAGTGTCAAAGAATTCATAAAGGTATGCAAAAAATAGGGTCCAAGGAATATATCCTCAACACAAATTTTTATGCCATTTCCACCATTGTCAGTGCTCAGGATCCAAATAAAGGACACTGATACAAAGTTTGGTCAAGTCATCAGTAATGCCATGAAAGGGGAAACAATGTTCCATTTGAGTGACCGAACCCTTGGGATCCAAGACATCAAATTTATTCACCTAAAATTTAGGAAGAAACAGTTCATGATGAAGGGGGTTGAAATGAAGGGCCATGGTATGGGACGAGTCAATGTCTTCTAGGTGTGAAGGTTGTTCAGAGGAGGTAGGGCCCCTGAATTGACTCGTCCAATGTTTTATCTCTTTAGAAAAGGTTGTGAATTTTTCAGAGAGGGAGTCAAATCGGGAAGTGAGGGTATAAAATTTGAAATTGAGCGAAGCAACATTCAAATTGATGTTCTTGATGTCAGTCTTATTCTGGGTGTTGTCATTTTGCAAGGAAAGGATGTGGTTGTCAACTTCTTCGTTGCAGGTGTGGGCCATTTGGGAGGTAAATGGGAAAAAGTGGGTTGGTGAGTACACACATAAAGGGGTTATGGGTGAGGGGTACCACTATGATTAGTACGAAGAGAGGAATTGAATGGAATAGCTCACAAATAAGGGTGTTAGGCAGGGTGGGTGGGTCCACGAAAAAAAGGCTTATAAATGATGGGTACCATTGCAATCAATGCAAAGAGAGGAATCCAATGGGATATGTCCCAAATAAGTTTTTTTTTTGTTTGCTCCTATGGAGTTATACTTTGGTCTAAATAATACTACAGTGACAGAATGCCCAATTTTTTAATAGTTAAAATTGTGTAGTAATTTCACAACTTGGATGTAGGAGGTATGGTTGCACTGCGAAATTTCCCCTCTGTTTATGTTTGTTTCTATTATGGTAGAAAGGGTTAGGGTTTTGAGGGTTCCTACAGACAAGGTTTTTCATTGTGCTATAGCTCTCTGATATACTAACGGGGTCCAATAGCAGTACTTGGCCCAATATCTTAGGGCTCTAACTAAGGATGCTTGACCATGCCCTTAGCCATACTACCCAATTACCCAGGTATGTGAGAGTAGTCTACCTGAGCGTTGTTCTCATTTCCACTATAGAAGTCAGGTGATCAATAGGTTAATCTATAACTAGTTTTAGGAGACCTATGGGACTCCATATATATCCGAGGGTATGTGGGAGTGAATGGTCATGTACAAGTGTTGTCAAATGTGGTACTATGTGAAGGGATACCAACAAGGGTTACATAGGTTTCCAGCTAGGTGAAACATAGTGTTTCGAGTAACTCAAACCATTTGTATTTCCTGCATGTAGTCCTCCCCAACCCAATTTTACCCATCGAACGACATATCACTTTGCTTTAAATACACCAACAATACACGTATCTAGCATGAATTTTTTTTTCTAAACTTTCTGCAGAGGAAAGCTCTTTGATACCACTTGTAAGGAACCAAATGGTATTATGCAGAGTAGAAACATAATTGTTATAACAATTGTCAGCAAAAAGAGAAAAATATAGAGCACAATGACACAATTGATTCCAGAAATGATACCTTTATTATATTCATAGCCAAGTTCACTTGCCTCTTTGAGGGATAAACCTCTAGCAGAGTATAGTTCAAGTAAAAAATGATTCTCAAGAAAACAAAATTCCATTCTTTCTACTCCTATTTATACTATTTCAATCTTCTAGAGAACATTCTAGAGGAAGATATTTCTAGAAGTGAAACCTTCTATTAATTATTCTTACATTAGACATGTTCACATTATTACATAGTCCTTATTTACTAATGTCATAATTTATTACATAGAAGAACATATTATTCTATCTACTTGAGGGGTTAGGGAGGTTAGGACCCTAACAAAGTTGCATTTGTATTGAGATTCTAAGAGAGATAATTCAAGTTGCATACGTGTTGATATTCCAAGAGAGATAAGTCAAGTTGCATCTGTGTGATTTAGCATGTAATATATAAACACACATGTTTTAAGTGTCCAAGTCCATAGTAAAATTGATAAATAAATTCTATAAGATTATCAATCACTGGAATTCCCCCCATAACCATATATTGAAATTCTCCCATATAATTTAAACCAACATTATCCATTTATTAGATAGGGGTTATATTTTCAATAATTCCATGTAGAAAAAGGAAGGTGTATGTGAAATAGTGAAATTAGCCTTTTGAAGGTCAAAATATTCCCTAATTTCTTGACCCATTCCTACTTGAGAGCATTGGCCTCATTGTTGCAACATAATCATCATTATTATGATGAGACACTATTTTTATCCTATATAACATCATTTCCATTAAGGCTTAATGATATCAAGACTTTGATATCCAATTTTGAGATTGATGAGGTTTTAGTTAGAACTTCTAGTTGTTGGAAATCAAGAAAAATCGCAGGGAAATAGATGTTATTTTATTCATAGAACTATGTTTCACTTATCACATAAATGTTGGAATACTGAGAGGGGAGGGGGGGGGGTGAATCAATATGAGCAATTTTTACCACTTTCAATCACGATATATATAAACTTAAACTCTATCATCAATATTTAATAGTGTATCACTTATGCATTTAGTATATCATTGCATCATAAACAATATCATTCATCAGTTCATAATAAACAACCACATATACATAGTACACCATAATTTATGTGGAAAACCAAATGGGAGAAAACCACAGAATGATTTCTTATATATATCAAGAACACATTCATAGGAAGCACCAACTTTCAAATTCTCCAGCACCAACTAGAAGGAGGAGCCAACCCCTTGATTTATAAGAACCAACCTGAAGGAAGATACAACTCCCTGAATTCTCTAGCTACAACTGGAAGGAGGCTTCAACCCCCTAGTTTACAAGCTCCAACCTGAAGGAAGCTTCAAGTCCCTCTGTTATCTATCTCCAACCAGATGGAGGCTACGATCCCCTGATTTATAGGCTCCATCCGGAAGGAATATACAATTCCCCGAGTTCTCCAGCACCAACCGAAAAGAGGCTACAACCCCCTTTCCTTGCCCGGTCCCGCTACCCTAAAATATAAGTGTAGACTCAACCTATCACTACCACTAATACTGTCACTACCACTCTCTCATCAACCTATAATCAACATGTCATCCAACCTGTCACTATCACATCAACCTGTAATTAATGATCAACCAATCATCCAACCTATCATTGTCCATGTCACTGTTACTAATATACCCTCATCAACCAATTATAACCAGATCCACTCACATGGATACCAAAACCATCACCATACCATATACATCAACCATGTACCAGAACCTATACCATATCATGCATCAACCATGTACCAAACATGTGTACCAAAACATGTACCTACCATGTACCAAAATCACCAAGAAGTGCCTCTAGTAATGTACCATATCATCATCAACTCATGAACCATAACATAACCAAGATGTGTCTCATTATCACTAATCATATACCATAATATATGCCAAATTTAGGTACCATAACATCAATGATCAACCATATACCTCAATCATATACCAAAACCATGTACCATATACCAATAATCAACTATGTACCAAATGTTGTTACTCAACCAAGCACCAAAGAATGTGCCTCATACATATTCCACCATATACCAAGTGTACACCTCAACCATGTATGCACATCAAAAACATGTTCTTATAACAATCATACCAAACCAGATACCATAACATCACTCAATCATGTAGCCAAGATGTACCTCAAATCGTGTGCCTCAAGCATGTGCCAACATCCATGAACTATGTAACAAGAGATACCATCAAACATGTTCCATATCACTCATGATATTCCTCAAGCATGTACCATACACCAAACCATGTGCCAAGTATCCAAGATCTAGCTCAAGGCATATACCAAAACTCAACAAGATACCAAATACATGCCTCAAGCATGGAGCATAACATCACCAATATGTAACCCTAAAAACATGCATATATACATACCTTTAAACTTGTAGCTGACATGGTGCACTGTATTTCATACATGTATCTCTTCCTTAGCCTCAACAACCTAGCACTAGAATCCTCCCCAAATTTGTCTTAGCCTCACGGGACTAAGATCAGTCAAATAGCGGGGCCTCACGGGATGAGGGTCGTACAACCTGCGGGGGTGCCTCCCGGGACACCAGTAGCCTAACCCACGAGGGTCAGCGAAATTAGGGCTTCTCAAAAACCATCGCTCTTCTTTGCAATCTTGAAACTTTCACACTTCTTACTCTTTCGCTACCTCAAACTTGCTACCTCAGATTTTCCAAATATATCAAGTGTGCTCACATAGAAAATATTCAATAAATTTGTGTGTGTAAGAATGAGAGGCTTCTTGAAGTGTATTTATACTTTTTTGAGTGACTTCTTTCCTCAACTTTAGGGCTAACCTGTACTTTTTTGTTATAACCACTTTACCCTTTAATTAATGACTTGTAACTTCTTGTTGCAATCGTTTAGGGGCTTCTTAACCATTCTTTGGGGCTTCTAACTTCATGACCTCGTAACTCCTCAATCATGAGGAACTATGTGACGTTCCATCTACTGTTGGAAATGACATGATGAGGACTATCCATCTATGAGTGTGTTACATGCATTTACATTTTCCTTCATGTCCTTATTCCTCAAACAAATTTGGGATTCATGACCATACCTCTGGGGATTCTTGTATAATTCTTCAAATTCACCCATCACATCTGTTGACATCAATTACAACCAACTATCCAACAACATCAATGAAAACCAACTATTTAACAATCTCCCCCTTTGGAATTGATGGAAACAGTCATACTCTGCATGTAACCAATGCTCTTGATCTTTCTCTCCTCATGTGTCTCTCCCCCTTTGACATTAATGGAAAAGAGTATCTCCCCTTGGGGATGTTCCCCTTGTCTTCATTCTTCTAATATTTATCTTTCTCCGCCTTTGACATCATGGGTAAAAGGGTAACTCCCCCTGTCGGTATGTCTTCCCCTATCTTCATGCTTCTAATATTTATTTCCCAAACTATTTCTCTTCCCTTGACTTCTCTACAAGATGTCATGTAGATAAATATGGGACTTCCTACATACTCTTCTGTTTCTCTCTTTCGATTCTTCTTGTCTATTGGTGCTTCCTCTTGTAATTCATTGGCATATATAAAAAGAATTCAAAGTTACTTGACTTCAAGTCTTCATGGCTTGTCAAGTTCACATCAATGACCATACTTTCCTCTGACGATATTGTTCATGTTGACAGTTTCTCTATCCTTTTCTTGTTGTGTCTTTCACTAATTTCATTCCTATGACTACTAATTCCACCTACCAATATGATTTCATACACTATCATATATCTTTATAGACCTGTCAAAGATCTCATGAATCCATGTTTGTCCACATGTCATAAAAATTGTCCATGAATCTACTATTCAATTGCACACAATGCTGACCCATCTCTCACTTTACCTTTTTGAAGACTTCTTCGACTTTTCTATAACTGATCATTGCATATTCCTTCTTTTCAAATTATAGTCTCAATCTATAAATCAAAATTTACATGTCTAGAACAATCTATACTGAATATATCCCTTCCTGAATGCATACGTGGAATCCTCTATACAATCATGAACCTCTTCCTAAGAAGTGTGCTAATGATATAATTCATAACTTTCAGTTGATACCTGCATGGAAATGTGTTMTGAAAGATGCTCCTCAAATGATCAAACTGTCACAACACATTTTTCACTTTTGTCATCAAACCACTCTGAAACTTCCTTCCCAAAAATCTGCAAAAACTTCATATCTCTCGAAATATAGTTCTCTAATATGTATAGTTGTTGCTTAGACTCCCCCTCTTCAATATTTGTATTTACTGGGAGTCTCTAATTCGGATGGCTCAGAAAGGTGGAGGAAGTTTCCCTACTGAGGAGTAATATTCCTCTTCATAATYTGCTTGAAATTTTACATCTTCCTCTTTATCATCTTCCTAAATTATGACATATTATTCTTTTCCTATAGATTCATAATTATCTTTCACCACTACAAATCCTGAGAGTATTATCTTTGGGAGTTCTTCATTCACCTTATCTTCCTTTATATGTTCTTTATTCACCCGTTCTTTCTTTCTTTTCCAAACCTTCTTGCATCTGATATCAATGTTTTCTTTCATGGAAGTATCCATCATGCTTCTACAATCATGAGCTATATGTCCATAGTTATGGAACTTGTAACATTCAATATTGTGTGGCTCCACATAAACATTTTTTTTTTGACCATTTCTTCCATAATCTTTGAAATCTACAACTTTATGTCCAAATTTATTACAAATAAAACAATGACCATAAAATAAACTTTTATACCTGGTAGTGAATGATCTTCTTTGTGATGTAGTGCTTCTGAACTCATGCCTTGGTTGATCATGATCTTCTCTTTTGTTGTTTCCTTCATAATCGTTGAAACTTCTTTGAAACCTGATAGTGGAGGGTCTTCTTTGATATTTGTCTCTTCTGTAATATTCTTCTTGAGTTTTATTAATTTCTGGAATGTTCATGTTTGAGGACTCACATTCTTCATTCTTAATAGGGCCTTTGATGACTTTTGCATAACTCTTAGCCTTCTCTTCATTCTTCCTTTCTAGCAACATGTAACACTTTCTTTCAACTTTCTTTATTTATGATGTGGGACTCTCTCTCTCTCTTCAGAGTTCTTGTTGAGATTGACAACTTTAACTATTAATGTGACAACTTCTTCTTCAAGCTTCTCACAATCTTCTTCTTTCTTCATCATCTGGATCTTCATGATTCCTTCCTTTCTCTTTGCTTCTTCAAGGAGACAATTTCTTCTTCAAGTCTTGTTTCTTGTTGGTTGAATTCTACTTCAATCTTATTTAAGTCTTTAGATATTTCCTTGAGATGGCTAGTCAAAATATTTTCCCTCTTCTCTGCTTCCTTTATTTGTGCTACTATTTCATCTTCCAAAAATTGATTTTCTTCCAATTGACTTTTTCATGCTTCTTCTAATTGGAATTTTAGGTTTTCAATCATCTGTTGGACTTCTTCAGAGTTGGGATTTTGAGACCCCTTCTTTAGCTTGATCAATTATTCCTTGAGTGACTTGTTATTCCTTATTTCTTTCATCATATCATCTAAGGCATTGATTAATTCTTCTTCAAGATTTACTATGCCTTCTTCACAATCTTCTTTTTCTAAATCTGTCTAACATGATGAACATCTTTCTTCTTGTTCTTTCCATGTATATTCTTTAGAATGATCTGGCTTTGTGATAAGAGGATATTCCTTAGAATAGAGATTATGTAGCTTATCCCAAATTTCTTTAGCTGATTAACATTATCCCACTTTGGATTTGACGGGATCAAATAATTTTTCCAGGACGACATCCATTGCTATTTTGTTGTTCCTTTTTAATTCTTTCTTGGTTACAGTCTTCAGTTTCTTTGTAGCGATGTATATTGAAACAATTGATTTCCAAACATCATACCCCCGTGCCTCTAAAAGTACTTTCATTCTTAATCTCTAGATATCATAGTTCTGACCTTCAAACATTGATGTTCTATTCTTTATGTACTCCATGATTTTCCTTCCAGTGGTTAGATTGTTTCTTGAAGGACCTGATCTGATACCAATTGTTGGAATACTGAGAATGGGGGTGAATCAATAGTATGCAATATTTTACCACTTTTAATTAGAACATTTAATCATTAACTTTATCAGCGGTATATCATCAATATATTATGAGCAATATCAATCAACAAAGCATAACAAATAACCACATATACACAATACACCATAATTTACGTGGAAACCAGAATGGGAGAAAACCACATAATGCTTTATTATATTTCAAAGATTACTTTCATAGGAAGCACCAACTTTCAAATTCTTTGGCACCAATTGGAAGTAGGCACCAACCCCTTGATTTTTAGGCACCAACCTGAAGGAAGCTACAACTCATTGAATTCTCCAGCTACAATTGGAAGGAAGCTACAACCCCCTGATTTACAGGCACTAACCTGAAGGAAGCTACAACTCCCTGAATTCTCTAACACCAAATGGAGGGAGGCTACAACCCCCTTTCCTTGACCCATCCCACCGCCCTAAAATATAAGTGTAGACTCAAAATGTCGCTACCACTGATCAACCTGTAACTTTCACTGTCACTGATGTTGGATTACTGAGAGGTGGGGGGGTGAATCTGTAATAGAGTAATTCAATCATTTTTAACCACAAATGCAAGTGTTATATCAATGTAGCATTATCATCCAATAGTTGCAGAGAAAATAAACAATTAAAAAATGTGCAATCATACACATACATAGTACACGAGTGCTTTTACGTGGAAACCCAAAGCAGGATAAAACCACAAAATTCTTTTTCTTATATGTCTTTAAGAATTACATTCATTGGAAGCACCAACTTCCTTTGTTTTCTAGATGCCACTGGAAGGAAGATCCAACCCCCTAGTTTCTCGGGCTACAACCTGAGGGAAGCTCCAACTCCCTAATTCTCTGGCTACAACCCCCTATGTTCTTCAGCTACAACCGAAAGGTGGATACAACCACTTGTCCTTGCCCCGTCCAACCGCCCTGACGTAGAACTAGAATGATGGAACCACTATCACACTATCACTGTGAGATATATTGTTTTAAACCTGTACTGATCAAACTTCACCAAACAACATGTACCAATAACCTGAACCATGCATCAACCTGTAACTCAACCTGTAATCAACCTATACCATAAATAGGTGCATCAACCATGCACCAACCTGAACCAAACAACTTGTAATAATCGTGTACCACAAACAAGTGCATCCAACCATGTACCAATTATGTACCAATCATGTATCAACTACTCATCAACTATGACTCATCAAGATGTACCAACATTGTCAACTATACACCTCATGTATGTGCCAACTCATCAACTACTTGTCTCAACCATGTACCCAACATGTACCTCAACCAAAAGCCCTCATAAATTTCATCATCCAAATCTGATTTGTAACTCTGTAATATACCTAGTGTATATGATCACATACCTTCAAACCTTCTTTAACTTTAACAACAAGAGACTATCATTTTCATCAAACTTTAGTTTAGTCTCACATGGCTAATTTTGGATTAGTCAAAAACCCTAACTTGCAATAATCATAACTATGTACCTGTAATGAATAAATATATGAAAATGGTACACAATGTTCTTCAGTGTCTTTTATGCAATTCCTCCATATTTCACTACTTGGAACCTCTCAGAAAAGGATTTATAGCAAAAATGACATAGCTTGTTAAATTCTGGCTTATTCTAGAGAGTGAACTTGTAGAGCATGCCTCGCACAAAATATTTGTTATATCGATCTGAAAATTGTACAAAGAATACTACAGACTGTACTATAAAAAATACATTTGGTCTTACTGAATTTGGATCTATTATGAAGAATTTATGACGTTTTTACCCGAAACACTTGTTTTAGACTAGTTTCAGGACTAGCCACAAACCTTATTTTCCACGGCGTGTAACTCCAAAAATATGACCCACAAGATGAAATTTGTATCACATCTACTTGGATATGTTTCCTCAATGGAATCCCAATTTCACGGTCTGAATCATTCCAGAAAAAAAAATTATTGCGAAAATGGTGAGATGACCTGTAAATAACATACCTTAGAAAGCATCATCAAAAGAATTTATCCTCCCTTGAATTTCGGCCTTCTTTACTTCACCGTCCCCCTGAAATTTGGCTTAGATATAATTTGGTTACCTTATTCACCTGTAGATATTCAATATGCTCAAGTGTTATTAAAATGAGAGAGCCTTTCATCTTATCTATACTTTCATGTAGCTTCCTCAAGGGGTTACCTTTTAACAATCTTAACCCACTTTCCTTATTTTAGGGTTAACCCACTTCTAATTTCTCCATTAACTTTATTATTTAAATACTTTATTTTGTATTCACTTTTACTTATAGTACACTCATCACTTCACTTTATTATTTACCTTCTAAAATCTCTTAAACCACTTTGACTACTTTGACATTTTGGGGCTTCTAGATGACTCATGAGGGTTCTCCAACTTCACATGGCCATAACTCTCTAACCGTGAG
>SNQJ01S0030891.1:33957-67700 GCA_010110895.2 Picea sitchensis
GACTTTAGTGAGGCCTTTGGCACTTCCTTTAATTTGGCCAAATCACACCTCTTCTTCTTCAACAATCCCCTTGTGATCTAGCTCCACATCTCTCACCTTATGGGAATATGAAGAAGTTCCCTTCCATCCCACTACCTGGTATTACCCCTTTCAGACTCAGTTTCTCGTAATATCTCTTGGGATTCCCTTATCCTCTCAATACATAATTGACTAATCAATTGGACCTTCATATCCCTCAACATCTTTGCCAGACTTATCCTCTTGAATTATGTGCTTCAAGCTATCCAGACCTATATGTTCTCTACCTTGGTTTCCCCACAAATAGTCATCAAAAGTATAAGGAACCTAAATAGGAACTTCATCTGGCATGGAAATTATCCTAGAAAAAAATGGGCCTTAGTCAGTTGGTACAATGTATGCAAATCAAAATCCTTGGGAGGACTAAGCCTCCATGACCCATGCAATATAAATAAAATCATGGGGGCGAATATTTGGTGGTGTTGGCTCAAATATCCAGCTGAACTGTGGGCTAGAATTTGGAAGAAAAAATACACACCGCATACTCCACAAGAACATCTCATTCAACTGGAAAATCATATACAAGGTCTAACATATGGAACGTAGCATGGATAAATTTCCCACTCATACAATCTCATGCATTTTAGGAAGTATAAAAAGGTCAAAACGCTCTGTTTTGGATGGACTCTTGGAAACAAATTCCCCTACTGTAATCAATGGATAAGCTTCGCCCCTATCAGGATCACATCCAAGGTTTGGATATCCTCAAAGTTGCAGACTTCTGCCTTAATGTCTCTCTTCACCCCCCTTGGTGAAGCTAGAAAATTCTCCCACAGGACCTCCACACTCTATTAGACTATGACCTACAACCATGGCGTGACAGAGTAAGCCAAAGGAAGATCAACATCAGTGAGGACCCAAACAATCTTCGTTGGGGGTATACCCCCTATGGAAATTTCACAATCAAAGAGGGCTATCATCTACAGGAAAATTTTCATAACAAATTGAAAGAGCACTTATGGAATATCATCCGGAAATCCAAACTATGGCCAAAAGTCTCCACCTTTACTTGGCTTTTGGTCCAGAACAGAATCTTGACTTGAGATAATCTCAAGAAGCGAGGCTTCATGGGACCCTCAATATTCCATCTTTGTTAGCAGCAGGAAGAAACCATGGAGAACATCCTCAATCAATGCCCTAGAAGTGGGATAATATGGGATCAAGCCTCTCAAATTATGAGAAAAAATAATAGAGAAGGAACAACATCATAAAAACCATCAAGAATTGGGGAAATGAGGTCTACAAAATCCCAATCTTGAATAGAATCTCACAAGTCCTGCTACGCTTTATTGTATGGAAACTTTGGAAATAAAGGAATAGATGAATCTTCCACTCCGAGGCCTCAACCCCCTCTCTCTTTTGGTCCATAATCCTCAAGAATGTACAGGAAACCATCCAATCCCAACCTTTGACCTAGGAAGACCTACCCACTGAACCTAATGAATMTTCCATTATTTCCACTTGGAAACTAAGTTTACCCATTCCTCCCACCATTCTGAACCCTCCCCCAAAATCCTTCTCCTCAAGCCCCTCCCCTTGGAAACCCCCCTCCAAGGGATTCCACAAAGTAAATTTTGATGGTGCCTCCAAGGGAAATCTTGGCCAGACAATATATGGAGTAGTTATCAAAGACAGTTCAGGACAAATCTAGTACCTCATGGCGGCACATCTAGGACATGATACAAACAACTCGACAGAACTTTGGGGCCTCATCAGAGGAATTCAAATATCCTCATATCTAAATTTGACTCTCCTCATAATTGAAGGGGACTCCAAAATAATTATCTCTCTTGCATCCAAAATCATAAATAGAAATGATCCATAGAAAATCACTCCAAGTTGGCACCTTTTGGGACCCTTAAATACCTGCAAGCTCTTCTACGACCTTCACTCACTCTAATCACCTCTCATATTCGATGTGAAGCTAATAAGGTAGATGGAAAACTATCCAATGAAGGAGTTGCCTCTCAATTGGGAGCCATTTGCATCAACACAGGGAAATCTTCAGAATCACAGTTGTTGCTTCAATGCAAGGAGCTTTCCCTCCAAGATCCATCCCTGGATGGTGTGACATATGTCCAGCATTCGGATAGGGGAGTTAATACCCCTTGTTGCCAGTCTCTTATCCATCCTGTTCAACATGCCTAACATTCAATTCGCAGAGGCCTTAGTGCGTTGGTGCGGTAAGGGTGATTTAATGGAACTCATTGTGAACCAACTATGGCTTACTAGAGCAGGTACGATGCAACTGGTTGGTGTCACCTTTGTCTTCATGGTGCTCCTCTCTGTCACATCAAATATTTATATCAAGGTAAGGTCTCACATGAATTTCATCATTTCACATTCCCATTTGGCACTTTGTTCTCTGTCCGAGCCTCCTCTCCACAAGAAATATCTCACTCCATATGATTCCCTCTCCTTGCTGGCATCCATTCTCTGTCCATTCCTCACCTATAACGTGCACACTGTTTTCTTCTCCCTAGAAATGGTACACTATTTTATTCTCTGCCTCTCTCCCTGTCGTGATTACACTATGTCGAGGGAGTGAGGAAAGCTAAAACAAGGGATGATATACTACAACTTCATATCCTGATGCAATCACCCAGACCCCTCGATTCCCTCTAATCCGTCTACCATCTTTGTTATCCCCTCCCACTCAGACCAGAATTGGCTTGAAGATCCCCAACCTCCTCTAGGCATTATGGAGTCACCACCTCCCATTTTCGACCCCATGATTGACTTAAGTGGCTTCCCAATTGAGGAAGAAATTCCTCTAAGCGGGATAGAAACCACCACAACAATGCCATAGCCCATCGACAATGCCAACCCATTGGCACATCCTACAATGTCTCTAGGTGGTTGTGTGATAGAGGAAGAAATTCCCCCCATCTGGCTGAAAGACTGGCCAATAAGGAATGTCTCGGCTACCACAGAGGTAACCCACTGATTGGACATGGAAGAGACTCCTCTGATTGATTTTGATGCAACAACAGTTCAAAATGAGGAAACAGTGGTGAGCACAAAGCAGGTTTCCCTCAATCCACACTGTTTTTCGGATGACCACCTTCAGTTGATCTTCGAGATGTGCAGGAACCTAGAGGACCAACTTCACAATCATAGCATCCTTAGCCATCGCATGGACCTCCTGTTCGACTCCCTGTCCAGTTCACCTTCCCAGAAGCATTGTTCGACTTGCATCCAACCGTTCATCTTCACTTACATCCATGATGGAAGCCTGGGTTCACCGCACCTTTAGTTTTTTAAGCACTTTGTTTTCAGGTCTTGACAAGAATCATTTACAGTCAATTTTTGTTTTTGTTAAAACTTTGGTTTCATGTTATAGCCACGTCTTTATGTTTTGCAAGGCACCTGTTCTGGTTTCCACGCATGTTGCAGAACGGGTGGCAGACTTTGATCAATGTATTGGCATGAAGATTCTATAAGGCAATATAATCTTTTTTATTTACCAAAAAAAAGAATGAGAGGCTTCTTGAAGTGTATTTATACTTTGTCGAGTGAATTCTTTCATTAACCATAAGGATGAACTATACTTTCTTGTTATAACCACTTTACCCTTTAATTAATGACTTGTAACTTCTTGTTGCAACCATTTAGGGGCTTCTTAACCATTCTTCGGGGCTTCCAACTTCATGACCTCATAAATCCTCAACCATGAGGAATTACATGACGTTCCACCTACCATTGGAAACGACATGATGAGGACTATCCATCTATAATTGTGTTACCTACATTTACAATGTCCTTCATGTCTTTATTCCTCAAACAACTTTAGGCTTCATGACTATACCCCTAAGGCTTCTTGTAGACATATTCAAATACACCCATCACATATGTTGACATCAATGACAACCACTTTTGTTGACATCAATGACAACCAACTATCCAACAATAAATGAGATTCATAATATACTAAAAATGGGTTTCCATGAGACATATGTAAAATCTTGTTCTTACTCTACGAAAAACAAACTCCCAAAAATATTATTTTAAGAATGACTAATAATTCTAGACTTGTAAAATAGACCAAAAAGCATTATTAAAAATAACAAAAATAATAAATATTATATTACAAAAGTTATAAAAAAACTAAATAACAAAATTGAAGAGACAAATTAATAATTATATGTAAATTATTACAATATTTAAGAAGTATATAAATATAATTGAATCATATTTAAAACATAAAGGATACATTACTATTAGCATGGTTAAACTTGCTCTTATCTTTCTCTTATATATTATTATATCATATTATTATATCGTTATATATTGATAAATTAAAATTATAGTAATTATATTTGAAAAGGAATTTTTCTTCCATTTTTATACGGTGATAAATTGATAACATTTTTGGAATTTAATCTTATAAATATTTGGACATTAATTTTTATTATCATTTAAACCAAATTAATCACAATATTGAGAAAATAATCATAAAAATACTATATATTCTCTCGAAAAGACAATAAATGTAAAATGTTGAACTCTAACATTGAAATAATAAATATTTATTTTCAACACGATAAGTATTCCAATTATTCGATATATACGTCTGCAGATTGTGTTTTTTATTTCTGTTCTAAAACTTGAAAAAAAATAACATTGAATTTTTTTTGATAACTTATAATTTTAAAAATAAATTTAATATTCTTTTCTCAAAAATTTTGATTGAGTTTGGATGTATTTTATTAAATCTAAAATTATAGATTAACATAAATGGCTTAAAGTGAGAGATAATTGCCTAATGGTTAAGAACTTGTGCTTCCTCCTAAGAAGTCACAAGTTCAAATCCAAAGAGGCATAGGGTATGTATATCTCTCTAGACTTTACCAGTCAAATTGTTAAGCGAAATAGATCTCATATAGAGGTTGACTACATATTAGTTTGTCCTTTGACCCGAAATATTTGCAGAATACGTATTGTTGGAGCTATGGAATTAAAAACATATATTTTTATATAATAAAAAGCAACATATATGTATTGATCTAATTGGATAAGATATTGGAGGTCTTATTGCCGGCTTCACTATTCCCAATGTACTATATGGCAACATATCCAAAGTTTTTCTCGTAGACAGTATTTTTTAATCATATATTTTTCCTTTATATTGCTTGAAGGTTGATTAATGCTAGCATTAGTTGGAATGTTTGTATTAGCATTTTCTGTTAGCCGAATATATCCGTAAGTTTTCATATGTACTAAGCATATTGAAATGTTTTGATATCCAAGATTTGTAGTGATTGAGAATTCCAAAGTTTATGGTGTCTTTGGTGGATTTATATTTGTGTAAATGTATTCACACTTATTTCGAGATGCCTTAATAGGCCTGACAACGTAAACATTTACATGACATGGCATCCTCCAACACTCCTGACAGCTTAAATGTTTTCATAGCGTGAGGTCCTTAGACAGCCTAGCAGTCTTAAATGTTTATGTAAATACGCTTCTCGGAGTACATTTTTCCTCTAAATTTTGTATACAGTTATAGTGAATTTGCACAGTCTTGTTTGTCCACCACCAATTCGAAAAACATTGTATGTTTCATCCTTGTTCTTCCATTGAAGCTACGTACATTGTTTGCTGGTTCGGTGAGTGCTTCTTCTTCGTTGGTTTGACGGTTATTGCCATTGTATGTTTCATCCTCGTAATCGTTGAAGCTACATACATTGTTTACTGGTTCGGTGACTGTTTCTTCTTCGTTGGTTTGTCGGTTGTTACTTCTTGTTGTTTCACTCGACATTTCATCATTTTGGAGTAAGTTTTGATGCCATAGTTTCATTTTGTATTCCTTGTTTGTTGTTTAGTGTTTGCAGTTTGCAAGTAAGAATGTTTTGTTATTTGTAGTCACATGTTCCTTGTATGTTTATGGTTCCTTCTGTGCTTGGGCTGGAGTTTCGTAATCATTGGAGATACATATGTTTTTCACTAGTTCGGTGGTTCTTGCTGCTTCATTGGTTCGTGGGTTGCTGGTTCTATTTGTTTGGCTGGAGTTTTCACTTTGGGGCCCTGAGGGTGAAGTTTGGCTTGTTCGTTCTTTCTGGATGCTTTGGTCCTTGCTGTTTTCTTTTGTTTGATTCGGCGTTACAGGGTTGGGGTGCAACGACGGTGGTTGGAGCTTTTATTTTTTCTTTTTTTTTGGATTATTATTGTTTTTTGGGGGCGCTTTACCATGTTCAGCACCTGCACCCATGAGTCGACATGCAGTTGTGTTATTTTCCATGTTTGTCGAGGCCGATATCTATTATTCTATGAGATTTTGTTGGTGCTCCAGTCCTGCCATGAAAGAAAATAATTGCATGCAAAATTGTTGGAGGATTACAGGTGAAGTTACAATATCCATTGTTTTTTTGTTGGAATAAAGCATATGTATGGAGGCTACATTTATAAACCATGTATGGTCAGATGTGTGGATATGACATTACATGTTCTTTCTCCTCTACATAGACTGGTGTGCGCATGATAGAATTTGTGTTTTTCTTGAGATATGATATGTGCAACAAAGATTCTGCAAGATTATATTTTGATGTCTGGAAGCATGTCTAGGTGTTTTTCCACGGAAAACTGAGAACTTGTATCGTGGGCACAACAGTCTGTGTAGAGGATAAAGAACATGGTTAAAGGGGATATCTGGATAAATTTCCAGGGAAAACCATAAATCGTTTAGCTACGGCCATGCAATTGCGTGATATTTTTTGCCTTGTAATATATTTTGGCCAGGGAAAAAAAATCTATGTGTTTGCAGCCATGGATAGAGAAGCGCAAAGGTTCATGTTTCTACCTTTCTAGACTATTCATTCAACCAATTTTGTTGTGTGTACATATTGTTTGTTCTCCGGTGAATACCAACTTCCATTGATGTTAATTGAATTTTGTGCGTTCCCACATTCAAACAAACAGAGTAGTTGGAGAAAACGAGGGAGTGTTGACTGCATCGGATGAAGAGGATATAGACAGGTGCATGCTTGTACTATTGTTTCATATTGCGTTGTTTTGTATTTCATTTATGATCTGTATATGTGTTAAACTAGTTGTGTGCCTTCGTACATGGTAAATTATCTTGCTTACATGTGTTCCTTCCTGCATACTAAGTTGGTTCATGTCCATTGTGTTTGGGCTACATTGCTGCATTTAAACAAACATAATGGTTGGATAGGATGAAGGACTCTTTGGTGGGTAAATAGAGATGTGTCTCTTTCTTTTAGATGTATGTCTTCATACTAACTTGCCTTCGTGTCCATTGCATCTTCGATGTTGCTGTTTTGGAAAAAATAGGTTTCTTGGACAGGGAGATGAATTGTTTTGTGCAACAGCAGAGGGTTCTATGGTGAAATCTTCTAAAAGGTATACCAAGTGTGTTGGTAAATTAAATATACAAACTGGGTGGGGGCATATAATATTAGACTTGAAAACGATGACTTTGCAGTAATGGGCCTTTCTACGCTCCCTATTTCTAGTTTTTCCATTTTCTATTATCCCTTTTGTTTTCTAATTCATCTGCCTAGTGTGATTTCCGAAAATTCCTTCATGCGCCGGTTGGTGGACTAACGGATTCACATATGTGGTTTTGCTTCTACCTTCTTCCATAGTTACCCACTTTTTCGATTGCAGGTGCCAGGTTGGTAGGTTGAAGATTGGTCCCCTAGATTTCGGGGGTCCGTGATATACATATTGGCCATGGTGCCCCACGCTCATGCCCTCTTTACTGTTAAACATTTCTCCAATTAAAAAATTCAGATGCACACAGTTTTACGGTTATTTGGTCCTTTTGATGGACAATATACAATCCATATGCTTGTTTAGTCCTGATGTTCATCTGCACATGCTTGCATCAGAAAAAGTTGGACTAGTGACACGGGCATGAGCATCCAGTCATTCCAGTCATTGACAGACTAACAAGGCCAAAGGTAAAGATGCATACGCTCTACTCTTACTATGTTTACTAAACAAATTTGTTGGTCTATATATTCATCTATGGCATGATAGATATGTTGATGTCATTTGCAATATATGGTTTGCATCTCGGAGGAAGTATCGACAAGTACAAGCGAGATGCCGAACGTGTTGCATGTTCCACAGACTAAGAGGTGTGGTTGTGAAACTTTGGCTCCATAGTTCATCAAAACTATGCATGTACTTGTAGAACACTACCATTCACTTTAGTTTTCCTGTTCAAAAAAATGTTATCAGGTCCAGAGTTGTGACATCCAAAGTACTGTCAATAGAGGGCTTGAACAACCACCAAATTGGACAAGTGTTCGTTGGGGACATAATGGTTGTTTATAGAACCTACTTGGACAAGGAAAACAAAACTAGATCCATTATGCGTGATGACTTGATAGACAAGGACGCCATGATGATAGTGACACTGAATGTTCCTCCACAACTTGTCCAGAAACATGCAGAAAAGATATTTCCGTGTAATGGGATATCCATTACATATTTTAATATATTGCCCAAAACAGTATATGGCTATGGCGATTGCGATCGAATTATTTCGCTCAATGAAACAAGCATTGTGGAAAAAATTCTCGTTCTTTGTTCAGAATATTGTTTCATCCCGGACTTGACTATCAACCATCTTGCACAGAGCATTGATATTTACCCAATTAGAATGATTGGGGCTGCTATCACACTAGTGAGAAAATTTGGCTTGCAACACATTCTCCATATAAAGAATGGAGAGTCCAACAGTGACAAGGCAATGGTACCGCTTTTCATGTTCAATTTTGTCCTTTAATTTTGCATGTGCATGTATGTCGGATAAGTTACACAAATATTGCATTGTTCCATGTTGCAGCTACAATTGTTCGATACGTATTCATATTTGTTTTCATCAATGGAACAACAATTGCATAGAGGGAAGATTCCACTTATGTTGTTCAAAAATATAACAAAGAAGAGGGATGCTAGAGAAAAGATCTTTCGGACAACCCAGACAACGTTTGTAATAGAGTTGCGAGAAGATATAGTATAGGATTTGAAGAAACTAGCTAGCTCTACAACTGTTGTGCATATACATCCACAAAAACATTCTTACTTTGCTTATAGAAATAGCCTTCAACAAATTTTTGCGCCTGCTTAATTTTTATTTTTTTTTAAAGCGGAGGGGGGGGGGTGTAGTTGTGTATTATGTTGTTCAATGTATTAATAAACTTGGTCGTGTTCCTAGGTTGAAGTTCTTTTAGTTGTAGCCAATGTGTACTCAACCCCCTTTGAGCCTGTATGTGCAAGATGCAACTCTGTTTCTTTTGCCTCCTCTTTGATAAGTGATGATACCATTGATTGTCTACGCTGTGGTAAAAAATGTCCATATATATATGGACATTGTGTGAATGCTTCTATCTGAACCATGGGCAACACAACCGTGCATTGCACAGTTAGGTAGCCTCTGTTACAAAATGTGCTTCCCGAGTTGGCAAAGTTGTCGTATGAAATGTATCTATAGAAAAAGGCAAGCAGTGTCTATATGTTGTGGTAGCTTCGCATACACAACAAATTCACCTTGAATTAGGACAATGAAATTTTGCATATCGGCTGAACAAGGGGAAAAACTATATATATATATATATCAAACTTCGACAGGAAAAGAAAATACCTCATTTGTCTCTGTAACATTTGTTCAACATTGAGATGAATGTTCATTGGACTTGGCCCATATCTTTGTAATGCCCATATATCTCATGTTCCTGGTTATTTTCTACGGGGAACATATACCAGATGAAAGAGAAAAAGAATGTGGCGATGTCTTTTATTTGTATATCAAATTGTTTGGTACAAAGGTTGATGGGTTATGCTCTATGGAACCTTCTGAGAACTTGCTTGCGGCTTGTTTAAGTATGGTTGGTTCTTGGTTACCTGCTTTTTCTATCAATTTGTATACCGTGGAACTCCAACTATTCTTTGGAGGAAACATAACAATATAATTGAATTTTTTAGCCAGCTGGCCCGCAGATCCGCCTGATAATATCTATGGCGTTGTGACGCAAATGTACTATGTGGCTTGCTTTAGCAGATTTCCTTGATCGATGAACTTGATCAAATTATTGTTCTGAAATAATTTGAAATCAACAAATATATAGTGTGCGAAGTGCAAATGTCCTATCATAGCAACAAGAGGCTCTTAAAATTCAAATTACTCGTTGTTTTGGCATTTTTGCTTATTCGATGAACTTAGCAAAATTAATATCAGTAATTTGAAATCAAATAATATATACTATGCGGAGTGCAATTGTGCTATCATATGAACAAGAGGGCCTTAAAATTCAAATTGGTCCTTATTATGTTTGCAGTGACAGAATTTAAAAAAACCTTTCTTTTGTTTGCTTCATTTTTTCTAAAATAAGTGATTTAACATCCTTTAATAATTTAATGTAATTCACTTGTACAATATCAATAGTTAATATTAATAATTTATTATTTGAAATTAATGTTTTTAGATAAAGTTTATTTAGGATGAGCATCCCTAAACAATTGCAATCGTGAACCCGCCAGACGTGGAGTCCGCAAGTCCACCTGTCTATTTGTATATCGCAAAAGTCTGGGTGATATTTGCAGAACACGGAACAAAAGAGGATGAAATTTCGACCTGGCAGGGCGAGAATCCATGATTCAAATAGTGCCCAATTATGGAATGAAGGATCTGCATATGATCTATAAAATTTCTTCCATACTTTCTAAAAGTACATGTTTACTATGTATTCATCGTTTGTCAGAAAACGTTTATATCAATCGCTTGACCAGATTGTAAAAAATTTCTTGTCTAATTAAATTATGCAAATATCAAAATTTAATATTAATAATTTAGTATTGAAAATAATGCTTTTAGATATGTTAGATAGTTGATAGGTATTAGCATCTGTAAACAATGGAAAACTTGAACCCGCCAACCCTCAAGTCCATCTGTCAATCTGTATATCGCGGAACTTCGAGTGCGATTTGGAGGACACAGAACAATGAAACTGCAATGTTGAGTTAACCAGCTCGTAGGTCCACTTGTCAATTTTTATATCGCCGAATTGTGTGTGGTATTTTCAGAGCGCGGAACAATAGAGGCCCAATTTTCAGCCCGCCAGGCCCAGAGCCCTCGATAAGAAAAAATGGCTAAATATGGAATTCATATGGGATCGCTACGGAACAATAAAAGTGCAATGTTCAGCGAACCAGCCCGAGTCCGCTTGTCAATTTGTATATCGCGGAAGTCTGGTTTCTATTTGTAGGGCATGGAACAATAAAACCTCAATTTTCAGCCCGCCAAGCCACGAACCCGCGATCCAAAAAGTGCCTAAGTATGGAATAAGGAATGCACATATGCTGTATAAAATCTCATGCCCATACTTTATAAAAGTACATGTTTACTATGTATTGCTCGTTTGTATGAAAACTTTTATATCAGTCGGGCCACCAAAATGGACAAACTTTGTCCTCTGCTTAAATTCTRCAATATCAATATGTAATATTAATAATTTAGTATTGAAAATAATGTTTTTTTATATGTTGGATAGTTGATAGGGATTGCCATCCCTAAACAATGGCAAATTTGAACCCGCCATCCCTCGAGTCCWTCTGTGAATGTGCATATCGYAGAAGTTTGAGTTCTATTTGGAGGACACAGAATAATGAAAGTGCAATGTTCAGCCAGCCAGCCCAACAACCCCCGATCAAAAAAAGTGGCTAAATATGGAATTGATACGGGATCACTACGAAACAATAAAAATGCAATGTTCAACGAAGCAACCCGCAAGTCCTCTTGTCAATTTGTGTATCGCGGAAGTGTGGGTGGTATTTGTAGGACACAGAACAACAACCTCTATTTCCAGCCTGCCAGGCCGCAAACCCACAATCCAAAAAGTGCCTAAGTATGGAATGAGGGATCCACATATGATTTGTAAAATCTTATGTCCATACTTTGTATAGAGACTCATGTCCACAAGTCCACCTGTCAATTTGTATATCGCGGAAATCTAGGTGCTATTTGTAGGACACAGAACAATAGATACTCAATTTCCAGCCTGTCAGGCCGTGAACTTGCGATCAGAAAAGTGCCCTAGTATGGAATGAGGTATCCGCATATGTTCCAGAAAAACAAAAATGCAATGTTCAGCCAAACATCCCGTAGGTCCTCTTGTCAATTTGTATATCACGGAAGTCTGGGTGTTATTTGTAGGACATAGAACAATAGAGACTCTATTTTTAGCCCGCTAGATCGCGAACCCACGATCCAAAAGGTGCCTAAGTATGGAATGAGGGATATGCATATGCTCTATAAAATCTCATGTCCATACTTTATATAGAGAGTCATCTCCACAAATCCGCCTGTCAATTTGTATATCACAGAAGTGTAGGTGCTATTTGTAGGACACGGAACAATAGATACTCAATTTTCAGCCTGTCAGGCTGTGAACCCATGATCCAAAAACTTCCCAAGTATGGAATGAGGGATTTGCATATGTTCTATAAAATCTATTTGTATGACACAAAACAATAGATACTCAATTTTCAGCCCGCCAGGCCGCGAACACGTGATCCAAAAAGTGCCCAAGTATGGAATGAGGTATTCACATATGTTCCAGAACAAAAAAAATGCAATGTTAAGCCAAGCAGCCCATAGGTCCTCCTGTCAATTTGTATATCACGGAAGTTTGGGTGCTATTTGCAGGACACGGAACAATAAAGACTCTATTTTCATCCCGCCAGATCGCGAACCCGCGATCCAAAAAGTGCCTAAGTATGGAATGAGGGATATGCATATGCTCTATAAAATCTCATTTCCATACTTTATATAGAGAGTCATCTCCGCAAGTCCGCCTGTCAATTTGTATRTCACAGAAGTTTAGGTTCTATTTGTAGGACATAGAACAATAGATACTCAATTTTTAGCCTGCCAGGTCGCGAACCCGCGATCCAAAAACTGCCCAAGTATGGAATGAGGGATTCRCATATGTTCTATAAAATCTATTTGTAGGACACAGAACAATAGATACTCAATTTTTCAGCCCGCCAGGCCGCGAACTCGCGATCCAAAAAGTGCCCAAGTATGGAATGAGGTATCTGCACATGTTCCAGAACAATAAAAATGCAATGTTCAGCCAAGCAGCGTGTACGTCCTCCTGTCAATTTGTATATCGCAGAAGTCTGGGTGGTATTTCTAGGACACATAAAAATAGAGACTCTATTTTTCATCCCACCATATCGCGAAGCTGCGATCCAAAAAGTACTTAAGTATGGAATGAGGGATCCGCATATGCTCTATAAAATCTCATGTCCATACTTTATATAGAGAGTCATCTCTGCAAGTCTGCATGTCAATTTGTATATTGCAGAAGTGTAGGTGCTATTTGTAGGACACAAAACAATAGATACTCAATTTTCAGCCCACCAGGCCGCGAACCCACGATCCAAAAACTATCAAAATATGGAATGAGGGATTCACATATGTTCTATAAAATCTCATGTCCATACTTTATAAAAGTACATGTTTACTATGTATTGTTTGTTTGTCATAATACTTTTATATCACTCGGCCAACTAGATTGTACAAACTTTTTCGTCTAATTAAATTCTACAATATCAATATTTAACAGTAATAATTTACCCCATGTCCGCTCCTAAATTTGTATGTCGCGAAATTGTAGGTGCTATTTGTAGAGCGCAGAACAATAGAGGCCCAATTTTTTGCCCGCCAGCCCGAGAGCTCCCGATCCAAAAAACTGGCTAAATATGGAATTAATATGAAATCGCTATGGGCAATAAAAGTGCAACGTTGAACCAACCAACCCGCAAGTTTTCCTGTCTATTTGTATATCACGGAAGTGTGGGTGTTATTTGTAGGACACGAAACAATAGAGTCTCAATTTTCAGCCCGCCAGGCCGAGAACCCGTAATCGAAAAAGTGCCTAATTATGGAATGATGGATCCGCATATGTTCTATAAAATCTCATGTCCATACTTTATAAAAGTACATGTCTACTATCTATTGTTCGTTTGTTGCAAAAATTTTAAATAACTTGCCCAACTAGATTGTACAAACTTTCTCGTCTAATAAAATTCTGCAAGATCAATATGTAATATTAATAATTTAGTATTGAAAATAATGTTTTTAGATATGTTAGATAGTTGATTGTGATTTCCATCCCTAAACAATGGCAATCTTTAACCCGCCAGCCCTTGATTCCATCTGTCAATCTGTATATCGTGGAACTCCGAGTGCTATTTGGATGACACGAAACAATGAAAGTGCAATGTTGAGGTAGCCAGCCCTCAGGTCCGCTTGTCAATTTACAAATTCTGTGACATACAAATTGGCGGCCGATATCTGTCACTGAGATGCAATATGACCAACGACCCTTCACGTCTCATAGGTATATCTTCTGTCGTTTTTCTTTTGTAACCCACCCGACTTCTTTCCATACTTTGGTATTTCTTGGAATCGGTTTCGCCATCACTCCTGCCTTCGTACTTGTTTCCAGATATGCAATAATTAAGCTTTAATGTTAGTAGCCATCCTGTAGGAACTGTTAAGATTGTCATTAATGTCCAGAAATCCAAAGAAGATTTGTCATTACTATGAATTAAACTAATATTTGCGCACAAGTATGTTATCATTTCCAAGTATTCATTTGAAAGGCAATGCAATCTTCTTTTTTTTTGCGTAGATGGTTTGGTCCTTCTAAGAAATTTCTAATTCTTAATCTCTTTTCACAGTCACTGCTACCTTCACACTTTTTTCTAATTATGCAATTAGTGAGCTGTGATGGTAATAGCTCATTCCACACGAACCCTGGAAACTGTCATTGATCAGCGAAAGGCTCGAGGACATATTCCATTGATACACATTAAACCATAATTTGCGGAGGTTCATATTATCCCTACCCGATTTTCATTTCAAACATCATCTCGAGCAAACAAAAATTCTTAATAACTTCTGGAAACAGTTCTCTCCACACACAGTAAACACATTGGGGTATAATGGCCAGAGGTTCCACTATTACAGGGCATATTGTTACTATTCATCTCCCTCCGCCTAGGAGAAAACAAGGAGATGGTCCCTTGGTACACTGAGAGATACATTTCAAGCTAAAAAATTCCATGGAAACGCTGGATGCTCAAAGAACCTACCCACTTTCATTCATGGCTGTCACAGAAGTTGATGCCATGAATTCCAAGCCTGAAGAAGATGATATGATGGAGGATGATATGACAATGGATGATGGCAATGCAGAGAATCTTCCCACTCCTGTGCCCAAATTGAAATCAACCATAACGAATGGAACTCCCCGTATCGGTGATGGCAGTGATGACAACACCAAAAGGAGTTTCAGAAAAGAAATTGACGGTGAACGCAACAGCCACTTTGCAGCGCGAAAATAGGAATTCCAGAGTTCCAAATTAGCCTGTTCTGGGTGGAAGAGTTTCACTGTAAAGGAATGATATGTTGATTCTCCTAGATATATATTTCAATCCAAAAAAATATTGATTAACATCTTTATGAATCAGGTCCAAAACTCTCACTGCTACAAGGCATTTTCCTACTAGTCGTCTCCTTCTTCCCAGAATGGACTAATTTGGGCCTCTAGAATTTCACGTGCAAGTTGTGCTGCTGAATTGTTTTGGACTATGCAGAGGTGGCTTCAGCTAATAGCTATTCCACTTTCCTTGCAACCATTTTCATCTTCTTCCTCAGGGGAAGCTTGTGAAAAATATCAATTTCAGCATAGGATGATTCATCGAGGAGAAAACTACAAAGATCTTGCATGTTGCGGATCCCGTGCCTGTGTTTTTCGCATATACCTTCAATTTTTTGGCCTGGAGAACTGGGTCCAATTTCTAAGGATAGATGTACAATAATCGGTGATTTTCTTATTTTTTTAAATGCATTTGCTATTAAAAAATATTTTCCTTTGACTCTTCATTTGCTGCCTCTTTTCTGGGTTTAACGCATGTTCTAATTGGCATGGTTCAGTGCTCTCGTACCTCTTCGATATTGTGTTTACTTAGCTTATCTTTTCTAAGATGGAACATGTAACAATTATATGCCAATGTATTGTGTGAATCCACCAGTTTTTTATGCAAACAAAAAATGGAAAACCAACGTTCAATTCTATTCATAATGCAGATAGAACATAGCCATACCAATGTACAATGTTGTAGTAAAATCATTATTCTTGTTTCTAGACATGCAATTATTACATTTTAGTGCTAAAAACCCATAATGCAAGAATTTTAATACTTGAATTAATATGTTGCACTCATGGAAGAGTGTATGAAGAACGCAGTTACACTCACACATTCCAATAAAATCTAATCTTCAACAAAGCATTTGCTAACAATTAGTAGAAAATGAAGTTTAGTAGTTAAGTTAATATGTTACAGTCATGGAAGAATGTATCAAGAACATAGTTAAACGCACATGTTTCAATAAAATCTAATCTTAAACAACGCATTTGTTGACAATTAGTAGAACATCATGGTTTTGCAACAATGGGGCTTCTTTGAAACCAATTCATGCTTATGAAAACTGTCTTATGCCTTTCTATTTTCCCACTCTTTTATTCCGTCTAGTTTCTCTTTCTGGTTACTTAATCATTTTTCTCCCAAAAATGCCTTTCTCCACAGATTCGTGGATTCACGTGTTTCCAACGACCGCTTCCCCTTTCTTTAAATTGACCCTCTATTGTTCCCTATCCCGCAACTGGCACCCATAGTTCCGCGATATAGAAATTGACAGCCAGGCTTGCACGCTGGTCAGGTCAACATTACTCAGCGCGTGGGTGATCTTTTTTGTTCACAGTTGCACTTGTGCTCTTTTATCGCCACACTAACTGAATGCTTCCCCATTCCATACCCAGAAACGTCTCCAACCGCGAATTCCCACTAGGCGATCTCTACATTGGACTTATGTTGTTCCATGGCCTGGGAACAGTACCGTCACTTCCGCGATATACAAATTTGCAACCGTTCTTAGATCATACCCTCTTCCGTATTACAATCCACCTATCGTTCCCTCTTCCATGATGCACATTTTTTCACTGAAAACTTCTGAGAAATACAATTTAACCGTGGGGTCCTTGCATATTTAGTGGAACTATTGTCACCCGATTTTGAATCCCATCCATCCGCTTTCCATACTTCGCCATTTGTTCAAATTTCTTTGGAAGATCATCGGTTTGGCGGGTTGAAGAAATATTCAGTTTGTATTCATTGTTTCCTGTGCCCGCGCCCCTTTGTGATATTATTTCTATGCATGAAATTAGCAATTTCCCTATTCCATACTTAGCCAGTTTGTCAGAATTCCACAAATATACAAACCGGCTGCTGAACTGCCCCATCGTGATCTCTTCTATTTTACACATTTTGCACTCAAAAATTCCACAACATGAAATTTGACCGTTCAACACTCAGTTGTCCTGACTATCCCCATAACCCTTTTTTGAATCCCGTCTGACCACTTTTCAGAGCTTTCCATTCTTTCCTTTCTCTCTATCGTCTCAGTCACCTTCGCACTTGTCTATAATAAAAGAAAATAAAAAGTTTAATATATATATATATATATATATATATATACATATCTTGTTTCTAAATATGGAATTACTGGCATTTAATTCTAACAGGTCATCATGAAGAACCCGTATAGATTGTCATTGATGGGAGAAAGGCTCGAGGGCATCTCGTATTGATGTGCATTAAACCAAAATTTGTGATGGGATTATATTATCCCTTCCGAGTGTTCATTTCAAAATCATGAAATCCCATTCACGGTGTGGCCTTCACACGTTCACGAAACCTCCATTTCTTAATTTCTCTTCGTCGTACCCCCCACCTTCGCATTTCTAAATATGTAATAAATAAACTTTACTGCTAACAATTCATCATGCACCACCATTACAAATTGTCATTAATCAACAAAAGACTCGAGGAGCTTTCCCACTCATAAGAATTTAACCAAGATTTATTGAAAAGTTACATTATCGGTTGTCACTGTTCATTTAAACCATCATCTGCAGCAAAGAAACCTTCTCATAAACCTATGGAATCAACTCGATAACAGTTCTATGGAGATACAATGAACATATTCGGGCGCAAGGACCAGAACTTCCACTAGTCCAGGGCATTTTCTTATTACTCAACCTCTACCGCAGAGAACCAAGTAATTTGGACCTCTGGGATTGCTCATGCAGGTTGTGTCCCTGAGTTTTTTTACTATAAGGACTTGGTCTCTTGGTGCGTCGATAAATTTATTGCGGACAAAAGAATTATTCCACTGTAGGACCGCTCTTTTGTTTCTTTTTCACCTCAGGTCTTCCGCCAGATGATGAAATTGTCAGAGCCAACATTGACGTTCACAGGAGAAGATTGCAAACAATTCCTATCAAAGCATAATAACGGATTGGACCTCTTGCCCCTTTTTCTGGAAAACCTGAATCTAGTTCCTAAAGATATTACAGGCATGCAGGTTAGTTCATTTAGAAATCCATTTCGTGAAATTGCCTGGCTATTTACAAGAATAACGGGACAAGAGTCCACAACTACTGTTTCTTGCATGGCTCTTTATATTTTGTATTTCATAGTCAATGAACAAGTCATTTTTTATTGGGGCAGGTTAATTTCCCATGAAATCTCTTCCCAATTGTCAAGCTACAAAAGGGAAAATAAATTTTATATGTCATCCTATTTAGTTTTTGCAATAGCACATTCTTGTCGGTTTCTGCAACTATCTCTGTCCAAGAATGTCAACTGTGAATTCCACCCAGTAATGTTTTGGTACCAGGCCTTGTGGAAGCACAAGGCTTCCCACTGTTTTTATGAGGTTTTTAATGGCTTCCTGTCTATTTTCAAATTTGTGTTGTTAGGAGAATATGCTCCCTGCATATCTGAACAGACAACTAGCTTTTTGGACAAGAAGGGGGCACTTGAACATTTGGATAATTACACTGTCATAAGAATTTTTGGCTCCACGGAACAACCTACTCTCCTTCCATGTCACATTATGGAAAGAATGTTTGTTGCAGAAGTAGCACGTCAATACAACTACTGGTTCCATTTGTTCCAAAGGAAGAAAAAAAACCAGTTCATTCCTCTACCTTGGAAAATACAAGACTTCATGTTGAAAAACGTCAACAAAAATGACGATTTCGCAACAAATTCTAGCATCTCCAACCTAAGATATGTTGAATACATAAGAGGATTTGACCCCTATGATATTTTTAGACAACATTTACAAACACTTGGCCTCGATGATTTTTTTGTAAATAAACACTTGCCCAAAAATAGAGACAGTGGCGACAACGTTCTTGCCTCTAATACCGACGAGGTGTAGACAGTGAAAAGCTACACTAAATTGTACATGCAACAAGGGAAAGGCCCCCGTGAAAAGAGTGTTCAATCTACAAATACCACTCCAAAAAGTACTACATCTCGGAGCATTGTTCCAACGACCCATCATAAAAAAAAAGAAACCCAGAGTTCTTCAAATGGAGGAGGATAAAATGACCCTCCTCACTCTAAAATTGATAGTTCTCACAAACTTCAAGTAGAGAAGAAGAGAAAAAAAAAATGCGGGGCAGGTGGAAGACCCGGAAATTCAAAGTGAGAACATGGAACTTGACACTGATCTGGATACCATGATACACTTCCTTGATTATCCCGGAGACGCCATCCACCATAGCCATCCAATGGACATATCCATCACCGAAAATTTTGATGAAGATGAATCCTTCGTGTTCCAAAGATCTATTTTTGATAGCTGGAACAAAAAATTGATAATTCAGAAAAAAAAAATGTTAAAAATAAGAAAGGAAAATCTCATTCAGAGGTTGACGTTGCCAACATGCGGTCGTCCCAAATCTGTCAACTTCACACCGCAACTGGAGAAGCACTTCATGATTCCATTGGAGGAATCGAGACTGAGAATGCCAGACTAAAGGACTGAATCAAGGAATTGGAAGATGCTTTCATTCCTATGCCATTGCTTGTCGATCCTTTGGCAATAGCCATGCATGGCACCGTTGCACCCAATGTAAAATCATCCTCCACCCTTCTCGCATCCTGTAAAGGATAAGTGGGGAACAATATCAAAAAAAGAGTGGAACTGGTTACCGAGGCCTGGAAAATATCACAAACCATCACTTCCCTTGGAACCAGGTAACATAGCTTGCATGAGCTTTTGCATGCCAAATCAAAAGATGAAGAAAATTTCTTTTTAAAAATGGTCATCCCTTTTGGCAANGTGGAACTGGTTACCGAGGCCTGGAAAATATCACAAACCATCACTTCCCTTGGAACCAGGTAACATAGCTTGCATGAGCTTTTGCATGCCAAATCAAAAGATGAAGAAAATTTCTTTTTAAAAATGGTCATCCCTTTTGGCAAGATTGTCAACAATATTACAAAAACAAAAAGAAGAGAAGAATATCTTCCATCAAAAAACCGCATCGGCCAATTGAATGCATGTTGGAAAGAAAAAGTAAAGAACTTGCATCTCATTGTTCAGTCATGTGAACAAGCCATATCAAAGAAAGATATATTACTCACAAAGCTATCAAATATAGACTTAGTAGGGAAAACCTACGACTTCCAAGACCGCCACTTAATCGCAAACTCCTTGCTCTTAACCAGGAAAGAGTTCGATAAACAGTTTGCTATGTTTAAGACCTTATATCTGCAAAAGTTTTACAACATCCTTCAATTTGATCAAGCTCACATCCATGACTGGCTAGTCAAATATGCAATAGAGAATGAGGAAATTCATCAGGATCTCTCTAATCTTTCTATCAACTTCTGAGAATTAGAAAATGATCTTTTCAACATAAAAATCTGGATTGAGATCAACGTCACCCGATGAGAGGCTATATTGAAGAATGTATCGAAAGGCAATTGAAACAAGTCGCCGACAAAAGGCAACAGGCAGTTTCCAGCATTCCAGCAACTGTGGAGGACATCCTTGAAACCACAGTCGTCAACGACATCAATGAAAAGACAACCACAAGCAAATAGCCAAAGGGCTCATATGTACCCTCACTGTAAGTTTACTCATCATATCCTTCTTTGTTTATCAACACAGTTATTCCAGTTTCTTAAATACAGATATACAGGAAAACACTTGTACCTTTCCATTTATTTTATTTTGCAGCTATTGCACTCTATCTTCTTTCCACAATCTTGTTTCTTGTACATATTTCTCTAATGGTCCGCAGGAGCCCCAATCCCACTCTACATGAAAAACGCATTGAAATTCCAGTTTATATGTAACAGACTTTAAGTTTTTTGAATATTTCAAAATTTCCAGCAGTATGTAACAAGCTTTTATTTTTTGATAGATTTGAAATAAAAATACATTTAAATTTTTATATGTTACAGACTCTATTCTTATCTTTCACCACTCTGTATGACAAATGCATTTAATTTTTAATATGTTACAGACTTTTATTCTTATCCTTCACCAATCTGTATTGCAAATGCATTTACTCTTTTATATGTTTTTTTTGTAAATAAAGAGAGATAACCTTGTATTATATCATCATGAGTGTACATATGTATATCATTTGGCAACCACCTGTTCCACCACATAAGGGAAACTAGAACATGTGGCTCCAAACTGTGGTATGACTATAATGACATAGTTTCAGTTTACAAAAATTGGAGCGAAAGCTGAGAATTTTAACAGGAGATTCATTCCCCTTAACTAGCCTAGGGTAGACTTCTTTCATAGCCGCCATTTCTATGATGGTTACAAAATTGTAAAAAAGAGTAAAAAGAAAATCATTATTCTTTCTGAAAATGAGAATTGACATGAACTAGAGATAGGGGTGGGCCGCGTCAAGCCTTTGGGGAACCTGGACATCCATGGACAGTGTAGGTCGGGATGAACTTCTGCTTGTAGGTGGGGCATTGAGCTTGAGAAGGGGTGTCTGAAAGTGCTTCGAACAACAGATCTAATCACTGATGGATGGTGCTTTGGCTATGTGCTTGCTCGTCCTGCCGTTGTCAGATGTCAAAGAGAAGCTCCAAGTGCTTCGCAGTGAGATGAAATGTGTGGTGTTATCCATCGTCAACACTGTCATTGCCTTCTTCAGCACCGACCTTGCATGTGTCTTTCCCATCTCCTATTAGTTGCCAACTTGGGGGGATTTCCTCCTCCACAATGCAAGCCCCTTCCCACCAGCGTGGTTGAAAGTCGCAGGAGGTGGAGGGGTTGAGAGTCATGGGGTACCCTTGCAAATGAACTAGGCTCAGGCCAGGATGAGGAGGAGACTCAACCTATTCCACCTTCGTGCCTGAATGTTGAGGTGATAGAAGTGCTTCCTCTTTGGCTGTGTTGGGGAAAGTCGAAGCGAGCTGCGATGGATGAGGAGAAAGCTCAGTCGGGGACAGGGTTTCTGATTTGGGAATGCGTAAGGGAGGATGATCTTGAGTCTGAAGTGAGGTGGGTGGGTTTTCCTCTTTTGGAATGCGCAGGGTGGATTGAGATTTACTGGAGGGTCTGTGGGGTTGGCTGAAATGAGCTATCAAGGCTCTCTGAGAAGCTGTGAGCCGATTATCTCGAGTGAAGGCATTTTTGTTCCTAGTGGAACACCTTGGCTTGCCCTTGTCTTGGGGCATGGTGAGAACCAGGAAATGAGGGTGATGATGGTTTGAGGAAATACGAAGGTCACACTGGAGGTAAGAGAAGAGGCTAGGAGGGCCAAGAAGCACATAACAAAGGTGGTAGATATCAAACATTCAGTCAGAGAAGGTGCCTTGGTCAATTTTAATGCCACTGAGTGCCATTGAAGTCCCTCCCATCACCATTGAAGGATGACAGGACTGGTTCAAGCATCTAGTACTAGTGGCCTGGCTGGAGCACTCCTCCATGGGCTTCCGCAGGCGCATTGAGTTAAATCCCCTATGGTGTATTCCATGGGGAGTTAATAGCGTTGGGGGTGGCGGCATGGGGTATTAACTCTCCCCGCTAGCTGCTCCTTCCACATGTCCCCCCTCTCTTTCCATTTGTCACCCCATCCGGGTGTTTACTCTTTTATATGTTACCGAATTTTATTTTTTTATATATTTCAAAATAAATGGTGCTCAACAATGCAATCGTCATTTACTTATAACCCATGTTCACAAATGCATTTAAATTTTTTATATTTCTGATCTCCTATTAATTTTACATCATCATATATTTTTATCTTTCACCAGTCCATATGGAAAATGCATTTAACTTTCCAAATTTATTCTTGCACTGTAAACAAATTTTTTACTTTCTTATATACTTTAAAAAAAAATAGGTTTTCTATATACTTTCAAAAAATAGATGGTGCAACCCTCATTTACTTTTGCCCCATATTTTGTGATATACATGTTGCACACAACATTTCCGTGACATACATTTTGCACCGAACACTTCGTTTCATTTACAATTCGACCCCATTTTCCACAATTTGCATTCTAACCTCCTTGGCAGGGACTGCGCTGCCACACAACCTTGTTTATTTAAAAAAAGTCTTTGTATCTTGAAAAAAAAAATATCTATATCTCCATCATTTGTCATATCATAAGCAAAATTTGATTATTTTCTAGATATTTTATTATGAAGTGACTAGTTACTAAAATGTCAAGGTTTAGCACCGACCTAATATTTTGAAATTATTCACCTCTCGAATGTAGCGATATATAACATAATAATGCCAACTCAAGATTTTTTAAGTTGGAAGTGGGGCCAAGTGGTCTTCTTCAATCAAATATATTACCTTATATATCCACCTTAAACACATGGCCAATTAATTTTGAAATGAGTAGTCTAAAGGTTTTTACCTTTTGGAAGTTTTTTGGTAATTTTTTTCATTTATATAATTCAAGTGTCTCAGGGAGTTTTTCAACACACTGAATCCATTAATGCATCCAAAAATACAATTTAAACAACAAAAAATAAATATTTTGGTTCATCCAAAAATACATTTTAAACAAGAGAAAATAAAAATTTTGTCCAGATTTACATCACCGGATTCTGATGTTAACCTTTCAATTACTCGAACTACTCTCTCACTATATAGGGATGGGTCTTCGTGGATAATGAACAGACTTCATGAAAAATGAAGCAAGGATGATGATCGTTACATTTTTTTGATTTATATTAGATCTAAGGAAAATATTTGAAAAAATAATATTTTTTATTGAGTTTTGTGGTGGTATGATTAGGATTTATAAAATTGTTAATATGGGAAAGAATAATTAAATTTTGTAGTATTGTGATAAAAAATTATGAATATATTTATTAAAATGAAATTTAATACTAAATGATTAATATAAGAATAAATCATAATAATTATTCATTTACATCAATATTAATAAAAGCTCAAAATAAGAGGTAATATTACTATGATCATGGTTTTTCTTATAATTAAATTTATTTAAAAATAATAATTTAAATCAAAATTATAATTTTTTTTTTAAATTATAATTTAGTTTTGTATGGTTATAAATTCATAATATTTATGAAGAGGTATAATTTTACAAATATTTAGACATCTATTTCTATTGTCATTTAGATGAGATTTATAATGTTGAGAAAATAATTATTTATTGATGGAAAAATTATTATGGACTTGAAAATAAATGTAAAAATATCAAACTATAGAAATGGGATAATGAATGAGGTATGATACTTAAGAACATGTGTTTCCTCTTTGAAAGTCACATGTCTAAATCCAAAGGAGCAGGGTATGTACATCTTTATAAGCTAAGTAGTCAAATCAATGCATGGGGGGGGTCCCTTATCCCACAAACAAGGAAAACTCATATGACAATATTTGATGTCTCGCTAGGCTATAACCTTAAAATTAGATTATTATGATTATTAACCAACAATTTATATTTAACATTTTAGTTATCCTAGTTATTTTATATGTCTATGAAGTTTGGGTTGACTTCTTCTCTCCTAAGACTTGGAATAAAACTAAAACTTAACAAGTCCAAAAATATTTTATAACCTGCAATTTTAAAAGTAAATGCAACATTCATTTCATAATTCTCTTGATTGTACTAGGATGTGCTTTATTGGAATCTAAAATCATGATTAGATATTTTACAATATAAACATAAATTTGTTAAATTAAGAAAGGATATGCTCCACTTTATTTCTTATAGTATGAGCATTAGTCACCACAAGCTCAAAAGAAGTTTGGCTAGAGATTTTAACACTTGGATTAACTATTATGATACAAAAAAACATCGATTAAATTAATAATATTGATAATATCAAAGGTCCATTAAATCATGATTAGATATTTTACAATATAAACATAAATTTGTTAAATTAAGAAAGGATATGCTCCACTTTATTGCTTATAGTATGAGCATTAGTCACCACAAGCTCAAAAGAAGTTTGGTTAGAGATTTTAACACTTGAATTAATTATTATGATACAAAAAAATGTCAATTAAATTAATAATATTGATAATATCAAAGGTTACATCTCTATGAAATTTAAATAGAAAAACTAGATTGACTAAGAAGAAGTTGAAATATTGTAAAGATTTTATAAATTCTAATTTAATTAGTTGAAGCTATTTTTAAAAAAATGTAAAAACAAAAATTTTAAAAATTCAAAGAGTTGGCACTTCCCCTTCCCCTCCACCTTTCATATAGACAAGGCACAATAGGTAAGGAAAAATAAAAACAAGTACTAGAAGTTATAACCACATAAGAATAGCCAAATAAAAAACAAGGAAGAAAGGAAACCCAACAACCTAATAGGGATAGAAAAACTACATTTACACTTTTAGTAGCATGAAATGAGGATGATGTTGACATTTGTTACAGTGATGTTGTCACTATTGTTCAAAAGAAGAAGAAACAAGAGAAACACAAAAGAAGCATACATGAGGATGTTTCCATTCCTAATGATCATGAACATTTTGTTGATTTAGATGAAACTATGTTAAATCATTAAAAAGAGATAATTTTGTTGATGAACTTAATGAAGAATCCATGGTTATCCTTGAATATAATAGTGAAAATTCTATGGGTAGTAGAGAAATCATAGCATTAGGTGATAATCTAGATGATGGTGTTATTAAATCAACAAAAGGTACAATTTGAGATTGATTGAGGAGGAACAAATTGGTTGACAATGGATATACATTTCAATTGAATATGAAGAAACTTTACAAACCCATAGAAGGACAACCAGAGAAATTCCAATTAAAATGACAACGCTTTCATATTCACAACTTGAGAACATTGATGGGGTATAATCCATATGCACATGTGGTCGACTAGTTGGTTCTTGTTGACCCAAGGGAAGTTCCTAGTAGGGATGCATTTGATTTATCACTATTATGTGATTAGAGGAAATAATTCTATGGAGGTTAGAAGAGAATTGATGCAAGAGTATCCAAAAGAACCATCTTTTTAAACAACCAAGTGTGTCATTTATGATGGATTACATATACAAATGCGAGATTATTTGCATGGGATCATAACATAGATAAAGAGTATGGGTAAGATCATGAAGGTGGGTAACACTTTCATGACAATCAGGTCTCAAAAATTCCTAGCGGCAACTTTTCAGCGGAAACAATGTTGCTAGAAATTTTTTCGGTCGAAAATTTGCACATCAAATTGAACGGTGCCCTCAAAATTCATGTACAATATTTTTCGAATGAATTATTTTCCCGTGGTAAGCATAGTTCGGCCGAAATATTCTTACCAAGGGAAAATAAATCATCCGAAACACGTTTATTTTTAATAGATTCCGTTAAAAATTAGGTTTCGACCGAAAGAATATTTCGGCCGAAAACCTGAAAATGGAACTGTTTGCAGCAAATTGCAAATTCTCTCCATCTTACTTGATCTTTCGAGGTAGCAGACTCCTACAAATACTCATAATTGATACCAACATTTTAAAAATTGAATCTACTTTCATTGGATATAATTTGTTTTCATTTTCATTGTTTTCATCTAATTTTATTTAATTTTATAAAAAAATCAGTACATAATATTTTTAGGTGAGATTATGATTTGGTGAAATGAAAAATCCATATCTCTAAAAATACACAGTGGAAAATTATGGAAAATTTATATTCATAATCCTTAAAATGTTATCTTCAGAAATGTATTTTTAGATTTTACTTTAAGTAAAAATTAAGATAGATACAAGGTGTAGTGAAACATGTGTTCAAAATCTGCAACGTTTTCAGCTTGGTCAACTTAAAAAAATTCTAGAAATTATAATATTCATCTGTTAGATTCAAAATTATAGTCATAATAAAATAGAGACTTTGTAGATTGTTTCAGTATATTTCCTTTCTTAAAAACATAAGTTTAATAATAGATACATTGTTCTAGGAAAAAATAACTCATTATCATTCCTTTCATGTTTAAGGAACATACTGTTAAACAATTGTCAAATTGACATATCAAATCTTAATAAAAAAAAATTGAAAAATAGTCATTGGAAAGCTAACAAAATTCTTCACAAGTTTTGTTTTTATTGTAAAGTGAAATCCTAAAAAAAAAATACTTTTGTATGCCCGAAGTTGAAGAACTTGTGAAAATATAGTTTTTTTGTCATAAAACAGGCAAAAGTGTTACCCATCTTCATGATTTTACCCCTCGTTTAGAGGGTTAGATTTATCTATAATGAATTTAAAGAAGTATGTAATGAGTTATAGATCAATTATTGAAGGGGATTTTCAAAAGTGACGTTGAATGGAAATATGCCTCCCAATTGATGAGGAAAGTGTGAAACAAAAACCCCAAAACAAGTGATGCATTTAGAGCCATGGATTCTTATTTTTAATTGGCATTTCAAATTGGAGAGGCGTGGGATTTGATTAATGAGATATTTATCTTGTAGTAGAGTGTTGGTATGAAAAAGTGAATGGTCAAAGGTCTAAGATATTTGTAGTAAGCAATGGTAAGACAAATATTGAATTCAAGAATCACAACCACATTATCATGTGCAAGATTGAGAGAATTATCATTGGAAGTCATGGATAATGAGTTTGAGAATTAAGTTTGTTAATTTATTTTGTCTTATATTAAGTTTATAACATTCATATTTTCTATTTAACGTATAAGTAATTTTTAATAGATATCATTATAACATTACATATTCTATTTTCCTAGTCACAAGGTTTAGACAAAAATATAAGAGAAAATGGTTAGGTTGTCGAATTAAGAGTATTGGGATGGTGTTAGGTGCCACTATCTAGACTCAATCTCTACAATAGTATAGAGACACTTTTTTTGTCAATTTATTATAATTATTTATTCATTTATAAGTTAATTTATTTATGTTTTATTATTTTTTTCCAATGAAAACCTCACAAGATCCGCACCCCTGCTCTTCCTCAAAATATCGCGATGGATGGTATCTCAACTACTAGAAATAACAAAAAGTAGTAAACCCAAGGGACTCAACTAAATTTGAACCTATGACTTATGGTCTCCCCATTGGCAACATGCCTTGAGCAAATTGCCCAAATGATAGATCTAACCCTTGGGGATAAATGTGTGGAAACATCGACACATCACACCCTCAAGCACTTAAGAGAGAGTGATATTATGGGTATATTTCTATTCCCAATTGGTCCAAGAAGGGAAAACGTGTCACTTGAAGGTTTTGTACTTGGGTGGGGAGGATAACGACTTCTACTCACACAATGTAACCATGGATATCATAACCCAATAATAATTGTTATCAATGCACTTATCTCTCTCCTATTCATGATCCCCCAATGTTCGAAACATAGTCACTTGGCCCTCTTGGTCATGGATATAGGTGGGATAATCCCCTCCAACTCCCTACCCATCTCCATTGAAGTTCCAGTCTTCTAGTAATTGGTGGTTTCTCATTGCAAGTCACTCCAAAAAGTTGTGACTTTGTAATTCGTGAAGAAATATAACTCTACTCCAAAGGTGAAGTGACTACCATTAGTTCCACACCTTAGACCCATGTCCCTTATTGAAAGATCTCTCATTGGACATTTTAGTGGGTTATGGCCCTTGCCCAGGGCTATGGATTAGTGGATGCATAATAATTGGATGACCATGATTAAAGGCAATCCTTCTTATTTTTTTATGTAAATTGGGTCTCTTCACATTTTTGTTTGAACTTAAGGAAGATGGGGATCTCACCTTCCATAGTGGACCTTAGTTCATGGGTTTAAGACGAACACACCTAAATCACTAGACCCTATATTTTGACCTTAAAGTTGATGTGCCATTTGAGGCCCCAATGTGGGGATTCCTTTCTCATTTTTCTCTCCATTGCTAGAATCATGAATCCTTAAAATCTACTAGAAATTCACTAGGGAGATATACTGACAATTTTAAACCCATATCTAACATGTTTTCCTGTGATAGAATTTGTTTTTAGGTGGATATAGAAAAATGGCTTCTTGAAACCATAAATATCTCCTTGGATAATTGGAATCACCTTTACAAACTTGACTATGAACACGTTCCTTTTAAGTTCAAATCTTACCATGAATGTGGCCACTTTACTTGAAAGACCTTATCCCCTCCTAAACAATACATAGAGAACTTTGTTAAGTGGTAGCAAGCTAAAAAATCCCAACAAAGATGATAGCCCATAAGGGAAAGCCCCCTTTGGTTTCGAATAACTTCTTTGTACTCTCAACTTTTTGTCTGAAGAACTTGAGCCTTATGTTGTGCCATCCCCTCCTTTTCCTTCCCCTTCCATCCCTTATCCTTATCTCATCTCCCTTCCACCTATTTTCTCTAAAGTTATTCCCCCTTTGATAACATCTCTTTATCTTAGATAGATCCATCTATTCGAATGTTGAGAATCTTCTTTGTGCCCCTAGTTTCCTCTCTTGAAAAGATATTAGCCCTCCTGTTAGCAAAATATTGGTTTATGCCTTAGTGTTACATAAGTGGCGCTACCTAATATTTCACAGAGAACAGAATCTGCATTTCATCATTCATTTTGGAAAATGAATACAATTGTTATGGGATTTTTATTTGTTTTGGGGAAAATTTAAATTATATTGAGTTATTCCCAATATCCAAGTTCAAGCATCAGAGAACCCATGGATTTATGCTACCAAATTGCATGCAGAAACACATTTGGGCGCTACCTACAGGCGTTGCATAATATTCTGGCAGAGGATAAATTGTGCAGAGTTATTCTGCCAATTTCGAGTCACTAATTTAAAACTTGGGTTATGAGCAGTTGAGGATGTATTTTTGAAAACTAGAGGAGGTTTTTGTTCATAACATTCCAAATAACAAAAATTTCTCTCAGTTTTTCAAAATGTGTTTTGGTTTGAGAGATATTGGATATATAAGTAGGCGTTGCGTACTCTGCGCAATGGCGTTGCATACTAATTTTCTGTAGCAGTCACGGTTTTGATATTCGCCTTGTTGGGAGGTTTCCACATGTCAAGGAGAGTTCAAATGGATTCTGAAGGATAATTTAGATATCAAGGGACACCTGCACCTAATATTTATCTCCATCAAAGGCCTCATGCATGAGGTGGAAACAATTTATTAATGAGTTCCAACAAATTCCTGAAAATCAGCAGTTTGTTGGATTTTTGTCTCTTTGATTGTTGCCACCTATCTCAAAGGCTTAGAATCCAATGGAGGATATGGGATTTGACATCCTTAGGTTATTTGGATGCTATTTTCTATTTAAAGAGGTAAATATCTCTTTGAGAAAAGAGGGGGATGAGCCAAGAGAGGCTAGAGAGAGTAGTAATAGGTAGTTTTCTGCATGTGTTCATTTGTAAGCCTGTGTGCATTTTAGGATTGTAAGCATTACTGCTATTGGAGACTCATGAGAGCTACGATTTCAGATTGTAACTCATATTTTATATTTCTTATTATTTGAATATATTTCAGATTTGAGGATCAAAGGCTGTCAATGATTTATGGATCCCTAAGTAGTAGATGATCTGCTGTATTTTGCCCATAAGTCATTGTTTATATTCAAGTATTTGTTGATTCATTAAATTAAGAGGATATTTATTTACTGAACATTCTATATTATGCTTTCATTCTTCATTTCTTCCACCTATCAGCATATAATCTTGTTTTCTGTTAAGAATATTTTGTGCCTTCGATGAGTGGGATGTTTATGACTCCATTGCCCATTAGTGTAGCATACTAATCTGCAGCTTGCAACCCTCTCTCTTTATTTCTCCATCTTGTTGATCCACCTATTCAAAACCAAATTATCTTTTACATTCTGATGGGTGTTGAGCTTACACTTTAGCAGTCAAAGTGTGACTTTTAGTGCTAACATTTTTGGAGTCGTTGCCTAGGACAGATTTGAGTAGATTGAAAATCTTCCTGGGAAGAACGACACTTCACAACTCCAGATTTAGATGGTGACTGAAGTTAGACACCTTTAAGACTACAAATTCACCATGGCAACTCCATTGTTCAGAATCTGTTGGTGACTCCACTGGGGATGAGGCAAATTAAATGGAAATGAAGGATATCCTGGCCAAGAGGTTTGCCCCACTCGATTTCTCATCCATAGATGGTTATCCACATCTTGTGCCTCAAATTGATGAATGGAAAGATCTGCTGCCCATATTTTATGAAGGTGAGAATCACAGCCCTGTTGAGCATGTTCATGAATTTCATGTTTTGATGCAGAAGCTTGACATTCACCATGAAGATATATTGATGAAAATGTTCATGTATTCATTGGAAGGTGATGTGAGGCAATGGTATGGAACACTCCCTGCTTCTAGTATTTCCTCTTTGAAGGACTTTCATGATGTTTTTTATTCTCATTGAAAGAAAATTTATCCAACTGAAAGACTTTTTGAGAATTGTTGAGAGGGGTATGCATCATATATTCAAGATTCAACAAGTGATTCCTCTATCAGTGATGATGAAGGGGATGATTTTAGAGAGAAAGACTTAGATGATGATTTTCATAATGCTTTTCCTAAATTTGAACAACAAATGCACCATTCATGTCAAAATCTAGGTCCCCAAGAGAAAGATCAATATGGACAGTCCATCATTTCCTTGTCTCCTCCTTTTCTCGATTCTTTAAGTCAAGAGGTCATCTTAGATTCAGAATTATTTTATCATGAGAATAGTGTTGTTGCTTGTCATGACCAAATTCATATCTTATCAGTCCCTCCTATTGTTAATGAACCAATGTGCCATGATTTGCCAAGTTTTGATGAATATGAGGATGTTTTCCCTGAGCAACCAATTGTCCCAACTATTGTACTAATCCCCTCATCCATTAATAGTCAAATGGTCATTGATTCACCTTTGTATGATGATTATGAAGATGATTTCCATGAACAATCTGTTGAATACCTTACATCAGAAAAGTACCCTTCCCATCAAAGCAACAATAGATTGTTTCAACCCTCATGTAGTATTTTTGTTGCTGAAAAAGAAGAAAAAGATGATAATCTAATTTTAGAGGGTGAAAAACTGAAAAATTGGGACCATAAGACAAGCTATGATGAATATCCCTCACAATCAGAAGATAATATAGAAGAATTTAGTTTCCCAAGAACTTCTAATTGTGATGAATTTCCCTATCAACCCCCTATTCCTCTTGAAGACACAAGCTCAGTTTCATCAAGCAGCCAAGATCAAATGCCATGTGATCAGATGAGAAAGGTTGAAATTAAAGAAAGACAAGCATCACTAAGCATTTTTCCTAATACACCTCATGACTAGGAGTGGACCAAGGCCATATGCATTGAGAATGAATCAGAAAATCAACAAGCCATACAACAACCAAGAACAGTGGAGGAAGGACCTAATACAATACTTTTCCTTTTTACACAAAGCAATGTTGCAAGGGCAAGTATTGACGATGTTTTTCAAGATCCATTTGCAACTTTTCTGCAAGCAGAAAGTGGGCCTAGGATCACTGATTTATTCAATGGAAAGTGTATTGCCAGAGGTTTCTTTGACATGCCTTCAAGTAATAATTATCTCTGGTGCTTAGGGAAGCACATTTCAAAGCTTCAAACAGTTGAAAAAATGATGAAATGGATTCATTGGTTGTTTCATGTAACTTGAATGCTTCATTTTTCCAATAATTAGAGTAGGTGTGTGCAATAAACTTGTTGAACAAACATCAGTTTCATCATTTTGTCAGTTTCAATTTTCATTTTCATTTAGTTTCAGCTGAAGGTCACAGATCAAAGAAGATTGCAGAGGTTAAAGGTTGAGAGCATGACTCCACAAGCCCAAAGGATAAGGCATTGGAACTACAAGATTTCTTAGAGCCTCACAAAGAGGACTCTATCCCCCATGCAGCCTATGTTAGCACAAGATTGGTTTATGCCTCAACATTGCATAAGTGGTGCTACCTAATATTTCACAGAGAACAGAATCTGCATTTCATCATTCATTTTGGCAAATGAATACAATTCTTATGGGATTTTTATTTGTTTTGGGGAAAATTGAAATTATATTGAGTTATTCCCAATATCAAAGTTCAAGCATCAGAGAACCCACTGATATATGCTACCGAATCACATCCAGAAACATAGTCGGGCACTACCTATAGGCGCTGCATAATATTCTAGCAGAGGATAAATTGTGTAGAGTTATTCTGCCAGTTTTGAGTCACTAATTTAAAACTTGGGTTATGAGCAGTTGAGGATGTATTTTTGAGAAATGGAGGACATTTTTGTTCATAACATTAC
>SNQJ01S0030891.1:67710-78102 GCA_010110895.2 Picea sitchensis
AATTGAATGGTGGTTTAGGCATTAACTGAATGAAGTGTTGATTGGTTACCTTGAATGCCACATTGTTCCAATATTTATTGGTGAAGTGTTATATCTTTTATTGCTATTGATAAACATTGACTTCGTCAACATATATTGCTATATTGTTCATATACATTTGTCAGATAATCTTATGAAATACTAACCCATTGAATTATAGCTTTCATATATTAGTTTGTTGTTGCTTTGTTCCAAGCATGTGTTCTTCATTGGGAATTCACTTTATTATTGACTATTTAGCTGGGACCATTTGCTTCGGTGGTGATCTATGAAGGGGGAACTTTACCTTCGTCCTTTTAAAACCTTTGCCTCTACAAAAACCCTGGTCATCGAGGACGTCTCCCCTAGGCCTCATCTCCCTAAAGAGAAATAACCTTCCCATCATGGTGACATTGGGTGGGATAGGTTCCTGTTACGCCAGTTTGGACCTCCTTCTTCTAGCCATTTGACCTAGCTACAAACTGTGCGATAACAGTGCCCATTTTATCAAGGTAAGTGAGCTTATTGCATTGAAATACATTATTAACTACCAACCCTTAGCCCATTCTTGAAACATATTCCATGAAAACATTTGTGTGATATATTAGCCTGAACTTTGAAGAGAAGATATGGATTTTGGGAAGCATGGAGATGATTAGGAAGGGGAAGAAAATGATGGGGGAACTAAAAAAATGGGGTGAAGAAGGAATGTCAATGTGGTGGGGCTAATAAGGATGGTGGAGAAAGAAAAAATGAGGGGATGCTAATAACAAGGGTAGTGGTGAATTCAAAGGTGATGGTGAATAAAAGAAGGGCAAGGACAGAAAAATGAATCCCTTATTCCTAGATATTTCATTGAGTATGTCTTATCAAGGTCTTATCAAGTCCACATAAATCAAATAAGTTGATAAGGAAGAATTATTTAGCATGAATCTAAAATAGGTGGTATATCACAACATTAGGTACTTAACAACAACTTGATGGTGGTTGTTTTTCCTCTTCAATGTAACGTATTATCTTGAACTTTGAAGAGAAGAGATGAGTTTCAAGGAGGATGTATGGTGGCATAATTACTTAGCTGCAATTTTGTTTCATGGAGTAGTAGCATGGTGTGTTTTCATACAAATGAATGTATTATCCTTTTTTGTAGTATACCCATTCCCTTTAGGTGGAATTTATAATCGAAACTATAATACACACACACATGTGTGTGTGTGTGTGTGTGTGTGTGGAACCTCTTGTTCTATATCTTTCTATTAACAATTACCTCATGATTTTTCACATCATATTATATCATTCCCTTCATAGTTACCTTGTGATTCCTCACATGATGATCAAGGACTACAAATTGCACTCTTTTCAATGTTTAGTTGAAACTCCCTAGAAGAATGGCATCAAAATTATGTGCAAATATGACAACAATTTCATAATTTGTAATTTTTTTACTGAAGAACCTATCACAACACTAACACAATGATATATATCTATGAATAAGATGTTAATTTCAATACAATACAACACACAAATGATTCAAGAGATGCATAATCGATTTGAGTGATGCATGAATGACACATTAATGATGCTCTCATGATGTAATATCAACACAACAGTATGCAAACACAACACACACACAAAAAAAAAAATTAAAATTAATCGTTGTAGATATGATGCTAATATGATGCAACTGTGACTCAAAATCCCAATGTGAAAATCTGATGTGCAACATAAAAAAAACTTCATCAAGTGATCCAGGAGGATCTAAGGAATGCTCATAGAGGTCAAGGAAGATCTGAAATGTTCACAAAGGTCCCATGGGCTTCATGAAAGCTCAAAATTCAACCATCTCAAATGATCGAGTAAACAACATCAATGCATAGAGATCGTCATCAACTTTCCAACGATGCAAATGACAAGTCAAACAAAGTTCGTATGCAAAATTTATGAGCAATCAAAGTTCAGGTCACCCAGGTCAAAGTCAAAAGTCAAAGGGGTAAAAAGGGCACATGTCATGTCCATACAATGACACGTGGCACAAACATATAGGTGATGTGGCCACACCCCAAGGTTCCATGTGGAATGATCAATTAACTAGGCAAATGAATTGGCAAGTCGTACCTCATGCTGACACATGGCATTGAAGAGTCAATGAGAGGTTGCCACATTGCAACCCCTCATTGGCCAATAATGATTGGTGTTATATAAATTTTTGGAGTCAACAAAGCTTGACCCCATGACCTCCATAGCTTCAAAGTCTTAACATACCCACCACAGCCAACATGCCACACGATGGCAGTTAACCATACTATGACAATTATTTTATTTAAATTTATGTATAGTTTCAAATGGGGGGAGAAGGGCGTTGAGGACTAGCCCCAACCCCTAGTCCATACACTATACAATATGACCATACCATAGCATTNCATGGCATTGAAGAGTCAATGAGAGGTTGCCACATTGCAACCCCTCATTGGCCAATAATGATTGGTGTTATATAAATTTTTGGAGTCAACAAAGCTTGACCCCATGACCTCCATAGCTTCAAAGTCTTAACATACCCACCACAACCAACATGCCACACGATGGCAGTTAACCATACTATGACAATTATTTTATTTAAATTTATGTATNTATATATGTTATATGTATGTTATATGTATGTTATGTGTATACTATGTAACAAATAATGCAATGGATTTAAAATGAAACCCACGTGTATAATATATGTTATAACCATATAAAATATGGTTATAACATATATAACCATATATTAAAACAAAAAACCATTGAATATGTTATGGAACAGGAATCAAACCCAGATCTCCACTAGAATAGCGGGAGTTTTTAACCAATATGCCACCGGTTCCACATTTAGCAGAGATTCCACCTAATTTAGTAATGAAGCTACAGTTTGTTTCGGGTACGGTTTTGGAGGCTGCCCTATATATTGGGCATGAATTCAAATGCAATAATACACAATTTTATGAATATTTATTCCTCGTAATGTGTGTCGAAGTGATGCAAACCCCCACCACCTCCTGGGGCTCACACGACCTCCCGGTCTAGGATCGTTCACAGTATGGAGTCGAATCAACTCTCGAGCTCTTGCTGAGACCTAGAATTCTTATACCACAGTCNTTCCTCGTAATGTGTGTCGAAGTGATGCAAACCCCCACCACCTCCTGGGGCTCACACGACCTCCCGGTCTAGGATCGTTCACAGTATGGAGTCGAATCAACTCTCGAGCTCTTGCTGAGACCTAGAATTCTTATACCACAGTCATTTTTCCCTTATCCTACATGCAATTTCAAGTTCACGAGGGTCTATTTACCCACGCGGGGAAATCCACATGACCTCGAGCCAAGTCTGTGGGAAATTACTTTTGAATGGCGTGGACTATGACTCTTCGGGAATTCGGGCTTTGGGGAGTATACCCACTCCAACGCACAATTCTACCAAACTCACAAACTCCGAACTATGACAAAGATCTACGAATCCCAATGAATGCCGAGATCTAGGGCCTTTGTTTACTCTACACTCCAAGCTTCGAGACTTCGAGTATCTTTGCAACCCAACCCTTCATAACCTCTGAACGTCGAACTAGCGGAGGCTATATATTCTTTCCACGTGTCCCTCCTCGACTGACAATCGAGATCAACTCTAGCCTTCAGGAGTTCTCAACCCAAAATGAAATATGCCTCTATTCCTCCAGATTACTAAATCTCCGAACTCCGAGATCTACTGAAACGTGGCTCTTTGCATCGATGGTTAGGATTCATTCCGGAGTTTGGAACTTCAGGAAGCTTGCACAATTCCACAATCACACTCCAATTATTCTAGATAGTCGGACTTCCGAACTACTTTGGATCTGTGGACACATGTCCCCACAATCAGACGATCCAGATCTTCTCTGGTTCCTGGGACTTCGGGAAACTTTCTTCCTTTGCACACAACGCACAGAAACCTCCAAATACGTGAAGTCCAAAGGACTTCAGGGGTTAACACCCATGCTACTTTCCTAGATCTTATGGATAGGAAATTTTTAACACCTCCTCGGGTGGATCTCGTCCACTCGACCTCGAAATTGAAAAGGGTTTCCCTTCAAAGACTTTTGGTCATTATTTCTCCTGAGCTTTAACACTCAAATTATTTGGGTCTTCTGTGCACGCCTTATGCTCCTATGAAAACTCGATACTTAGAGATTTTTGGAAAATATTCCCACACACTCCTTACGTCCATCTTCTTCGAGACTCCTCAACACTTTGACTAAGTTTTGGCCCTATTCACACCTTGCAAGGGTATTCTCGATATCTTATACTCAGATGAGTATATGTGCACTCCTTTCACTCACCCTGCACAATGTCATGTTATCTCTTCTAAGCTTCTGAGTCTGAAAATGACTCTTCCTTCGCACTCCTTGCATGGCTACTGTGCATTCCTTGCACCAATGCTTCAGAAGAGAAACAATTGAAACTTACATAACACTATAGATCCATTCAATTAACCATAAAATGCACATGCACACATAACAACACATAAAACAAATAACATGACATTAACCAATTACTCAAAGGAAAACATGTACATAGATCTGGAAGTAATATTCTCCTATTATATTCATTCAACAAAGTATTCTTACAAAGAGTTCTTTCAGCTCTTCCACAACTCTCAACAACAATAATAATCCTCAACAACCTCATTTGGGCATAGATTACATATACTTATACACGGAGGGGCTTCTTGAGCCTTCCTACCCACTATTCTAGTGCTATCATATCACAATTAAAACATTCTACCACTAAGGCTTATTACAATAAATGATATTTACAACCCAGATATGATTCGATGCTCAATATCTATACACTCCTACAACTCATTAAAGACATTACAATCTTCGATGATCTCATGTAATGGCCCAAGCCTCAAAACATTAAAATCTCTTTTAATTACAATCTTTTCAAAATATCAAAATGATGGGCTCTCCTTGGGTTTCCAAATAGTTTGAAAGCAAGCTTGATGTTGAGTTGTCCTCCAATCGTCTTGATGAACATTGATGATGATGCTCCTGCATCACGAAGGTACAAGGCACTTGAGGTAACACCGTAAAGTGTGTCGAGGGGTACCTTTACAGAATTTCAAGTATTATATATCAATTTTGCACAATTTTTCACCAGGAATTCAACGATGCACTCTGTTTTTTCATTTGAGCAGTGGATTTTCGGAGTGTCTTCAAAATTGTGTTTTTGTAAGCCTATATTGTAATGTAATTTTAGAATTTTGAGATGATGAAGAACAATCATGCTATTTAAAGGGACTTTGGAGATGCAAAGATGTATGTCAATCACATGTGTATTTTAGTTCTTTTATTTTTTGTTGTATTATCTCATTTACACTTCAATTTATTCATCAATGTTAATGAAGGTTGTGGATAAGTAAGACATACACATGATATTTTGCAAATAGTCAAGTGATATTCATTTTACTGAATCTAGTCAGATGTTTATGTGTATTTAAGAATAAATTGGAATCTAAGGATTTTCGGACTGAATTGGTATCCAAGTTTTATTGAAATTTCGAATCAAGTTACAGGTGACCATGCATGTAAAAATAGCCATGAAATATATGTAAAAATAGCCATGAAAGTTAGGGTGGCCATGCATGTAAGAATGGACCCCCATCTTATGTATTTGACACACTTTGGACTCAAACTCTTGAAGATGATTGTATAATTGCTCATGCAGTTTCACATTTCCTCGGTTAGTTTCATAGTTCTTGAGGAAACACATGTATCACAAGCCTTTGGTCACATCATATAAGGCCCTTGTAGGCTATTTTTACATGCATGGCCACCCTCTTGACATGCCACATTGAAAATTCTTGAATTCCCTCCTCTATCATCATCTTTTGAGCTATTTTTCACTTTAGGAAAGGGACAACCCCTTTGGAGAACACATCTACTAGCCGCTTGAGCACATGTGGATTCATTTTGACTCTGAGAGGGTCATTCCATTATTTGTGGAGGTCACTTTCATGTTATTAGGATGAATTCTTACCTTGGAGACATCTCACTTGGACATATGATAAATTTTAGAGGAGTAGTCCACTCATTTGGTCCTTCTTCACCTCACACATGTGGATGTCCCACGTTTTGTGGCAAGATGTTGACTTGATTGAGGTAAACTCTTCTTTGGAGGGCTATTTCACCTTGTTTTGAGGTTTATACCATGCCTTTGGGAGGGACGTTGAGTCTTTTAACCCTAGTCAACTTCATCATGTGTGGGATGACCTCCTCTCTTGGAGGGTTTTATGTACATGTGGCATAATCTACTTGCATATTGACTTAGTCTCATTTACTTTGTGGATGACAAGTCACTTTCTAGTATTTTGTCTAGGCTAAATCTAGGGGAATATTATTTTATATTGAGAGTATTATTAGATCTCGTTTCTATAAAAATGGAAGCACATATTATTGTAATTCATTTCTAGAACTTGTGAAGAAAACTCTTGTCTACTTTATGGATATTTTTATGGATGGCTAGCTAGAGTGCTCTCTTGCAATAATATCTTGTGGATGTTTTAAAAGTTGATGGATTTTCTTGGATCAATGGTTTTTCGTAAATTGATTTGATGAGTAAGTGGTCTCTTTACATCTTTGTGAATTTTATTTGTGAATTGTTGCAAGTGTGGATGTGAATCTCTAATGTTGGTGGTGCAACCTCTTCCTCTTTTCTTGAAAGGTCCCTTCTTCAAAGGCATTGCAATATTTATAGTGGAGAATATTCCCCTTGAATAATCTTGAAGCTTCTAAGTCACTAGGAGTATTTTCTAGGGTTTGTAGTGGAAAACCCTAGAACTATCACCCTAGGTTCACCTACATTTTTTCAAGAGCAACCTTAGATGACCCCATATGACCAAAAATTAAGTAAGCACTAGTTATTCTTGTATATTCAACCATAAAATAAAAAATTCATTTTTTAAAAGATTTTTTTAGGGAAAATTTGAGTTTTTGTAGCTTGGATATAAATTTCCAACCACAAAATCCCTAGACATCTTGGTTATTTTGCATGTGTTTGACTTGGAAAATCATCTAGCTTGTAAAAGTTTCTTTGTTGGTTTATATTTCTTCATTCTTTGAGTGAAATGACTTGGATTTATTGGCTATTATGTTTCCTAAATATTCCAAATTTAACAAGTTGCATTAATCATAGGCTTACTTGTTGTTTTAACCTTAAAAATTACTCATTTAAAATCTATTTAAGTGGCTTAAAAATACTATTGTTTATTACTACAATTTATTCATATTTCAAGAAATTTTATATTATCATTTAGTATATTTGAGATTTGGATTGTTTTGGGATGAATTTTCGTTGGATAATCACTTAATAAACCCTCTAAAATAACCCTAAAAGTGAACAAATCTAAATATGGAATTTTCCTTGAGTAACCAATCTAATTAACATCATTCATATCATAATAAGTTGGTTTTAATTGGGTAATAACATAAGTGACCTTAGAGTTGCCTTTCTTTCCATTGGAACCCTAGGTGCCATCAGGGAAGCCTCCTTTCTGTTGGATTTGTCCTTCACTAAAAAGAGGGAAGTAGTTGTCTAGGTAATAGTGGTAACACTTCCGTGTTACACTCGTATTTGTACCTTTGAGATGGATTTACACTGGGGTGAAAGATTGTGTGATAACATGTCAAACAATCCCTATAAAAGTGAATGGTGAATTCATCCAATTGTGGTGCCTTGTTTGGATCTAGGCCCTAGATTTCTTTAATAATTTACTGCTCCTCTATGCTTTGTATTGTGGCACAATTGTCATAAGTTGTAACCAAAGTGGGTATGACTTGGAGTGTTTCTCGGATGGATTCTTGAATGGTTAGAGCTTCTTCTATGCATAAAATCTTATAATTCTCATGAGTTGCATTGCAAAGATCCTGAAAATTGGTAATTCATTCTTGTTGTCTATATTTATTCCTTGGACATTATTTCTAATTTGTTGTTCATGGGCATGTCTATAAAAACATGTTGTTTTTCTATTACTTTATTTTTTCCATAAACTTCTTGAACTTAATCTACAATGTTCTTCTTCCCTTCTATATGTTTGATGAAACTTCCTAGATAGATCTCTTTCCTTTTCCTATAATAAAGGAGTGATCTCTTGTGATTCCATTGTTGACTAGACATTACCCAAGTGTTTCTAAATTTATTCTCTCTATTTAGAGGGGGAGAAAAATAATTTCTTTACCTAATATTTTAACTTTTGTTTGGTTTCTCTAATTTTTTAATCCTACACATATTAGAAAAAAGACTCTTAGACTGGGAGGCTACATGCCTTTTTTATAACTATCAAATAAAGTTTCTTGATGCCAAAGGGGGTTAAATGTAAATAGGATTTTCCCATAGTTTTCATCCACTTAGAGATTGAGAAGGATAGGTGTATGATGATATGTTAGCAATGGGAGTACAAAAGAAGATATATGAAAGCTTTCTAGGAGAAAGGAGCTTTGGATGACACAAATCTCAGTCCATAATCAAATTGTCTACCACTTATTTGATTGGATATCTTATCAAGGATCCCATATATTTCTCTCTCATGGAGAGAACCATATTAAGGTCACAAGATAGAATCTTAATGTAGATTGGAATAAGTCTCAAAGGGACCTTAGAGAGACCTAAAAATTATGTTTTTCTCTATAGCACATGAGGGCATAGATATTAAAGAATTGAATTTGTTGTCTGGTTGATTTGAGAGCTAGTAGTGTATACACCCAATGCTAAGAAACATAATATTGAAAGGACTCAATGGTTGTTTGATCTCAAAAGGTGCAACTGCATCACTTATATGTATTCCATTTCTACACTTCTAAATTCTTATTTTTAATTCCATTATAGTACTTTCTTCAATTTTTGTATTCCTAGAGGAGAATTATGTGTGGGCATTCTAAGAGAATGAAGTCTCTCATGGATTATTTCCTTGTTTCACTACTTAGTCCCCTACAATTCCAATATAAAAGTTTAATTTTCTACTCAATGAAGTTTTAGAGCCACTACTAATGGAAATATCTAATGTTGATTAGGACCCCAAGATTCATGTCCTTGTTGGTAGCTTCTTTCACTCTTTCCTTGTTGATTTTTTTGTATTTTTTCTTTTGGATTCCTCCTTCATCTTCTTCTTCTTCCTCTTGTTATTTGCATCCTTTTTCTAGGTAAAAATTGTTCAATGGGAGGTGTTAGCACTGCAAGTCACACTTTGACTGCTAAAGTGTAAGATTAGCACCCATCAGAATGTAAAAGATAATTTGGTTTTGAATAGGTGGATCAGAAAGATGGAGAAAGAAAGAGAGAGGGTTGCAAGCTACAGATCAGTATGCTACACCAATGGGCAATGGAGTCACAAACATCCCACTCATCGAAGGCACAAAAGATGCTTAACAGAAAACAAGATTATATGCTGATAGGTGGAAGAAATGAAGAAGGAAAGCATAAGATAGAATGTTCAGTAAATAAATATCCTCTCAATTTAATGAATCGACAAATACTTGAATATAAACAATGACTGATGGGAAAAATATAGTAGATCCTTTGGTGCTTAGGGATCCATAAATCATTGACAACCTTTGATCCTCAAATCTGCAATATATTCAAATAAGAAGAAATATAAAAGAAGAGTTACAATCTGAAATCACAACTCTCATGAGTCTCCAATAGCAGTAATGCTTACAATCCTAAAATGCCCACAGGCTTACAAATGAACACACACAAAAAACTGCCTATTCCTACTCTCTCTATCCTCTCTTGGCTCATCCCCCTATTTTCTCCAAGATATATCTCCCTCTTTAAATAGAAAATAGCATCCAAATAACATAAGGAGGTATAATCCCATCTCCTCCATTGGATTCTAAGCCTTGGAGATAGGTGGCAACAATCAAAGAGACAAAAATCCAACAAACTGTTGATTTTCATAAATTTGTTGGAAGTCATTAATAAATTGTTTCCACCTCATGCATGAGGCATTTGATGGAGATAAATATTAGGTGAAGGTGTCACTTGATATCTAACTGATCATTGAGAATCCATTCAAACTCTCCTTGACATGTGGAAACCTCCCAACAAAGTGAATATCAAAACCGTGACCGCTACAGGAAATTAGTACGCAGCGCCACTATCCAGAGTATGCAATGCCTACTTCTATATCCAATATCTATCAAACCAAAACACATTTTGAAAAAATGAGAGAGGTTTTTGTTATTTGTAATGTTATGAACAAAAATGTCCTCCATTTCTCAAAAATACATCCTCAACTGCTCATAACCCAAGTTTTAAATTAGTGACTCAAAACTGGCAGAATAACTCTACACAATTTATCCTCTGC
>SNQJ01S0030892.1:16169-29830 GCA_010110895.2 Picea sitchensis
TATATATAATGTGGACAAATATCATGACTTGATCAGAATGATAATATTCACTCTGTATTTCTTTTTGTGCAGCAGATGTGTAATTCTCTGCAAAATCAACTACAGACAAAATTGTCCCTGGTGGAAACACTTCACGCGATTGTTTGAATTGTAGGTATTTCCATCGATCTCTATGTGAATGCTTGGTGTATTTATAAATTTCTTCCTCAAACTTCTTCAAAAAAGCTATCACACAGATTTTATCTACTCTCAAATCAATCCTTTTGGAAATAACATTTAAAGAATGTGGAGCCGTGCTGTTGATATATTCATATCTCTTCTAATTGACTGTTATATTAGAAAATGATTAATTATTCATATCAACATGATACCTTGAGTGAACCAAACTTAGATTTCCACAATGATCACATTTCTTTCCACCAACACATTGTTTTTTGTAAAATAAATCATCACCTTCTCTTTCACATAGAATTTCAGATATAAAAGCACGAAATGTGGAAGGAGGAGGTGAACTTGGCCATAAAGTTTGGCCAAAATAAAAAATAAAAGTGTCGTAATACAACTCAAATTCCACATGATAATGACAACAACAAGTGCCACGAACAGTGATTGGTCTAACAAACCATGGTTTTTGTTGCACAAATGTATTGATGAAAATTTTAACTTCTTTGTTCTCTTCTTTGAACTTATTGAACAATTATATTTGTGTCATTGGAAATATATGTTTTGGATGTTGTTCATATTGTTTTCGTGTTATTCTTCGTCGCAACACATCCCTTGTATGTGGTGAAACACGAGATTCTTCCAACCAACCATTACTGGCCAATTCTTTAACATTTTCTGCAAGTCTATCTTTGTAGGGTTGTCTAGAAATCACTGTCCAACAAGCCAGTTGATCATTTGCATCTATTTCCAATCGAAATTTTCTATGTTTGTACAATATTTTTCTTGATGTTTCCATCATTTTTACCATGTGTTGTTTCAAACGATCTTTTATATTGCTATATGAAACAACTTTTGTTTGTATCGCTCTACGTGAAACACTGACATTTTTTTTTTTCGAGATTTTCCAAAAGATTTTAATACACTAGTTATATTGTCAAAGACATTTTGTTTCATCTTTGTATCTTTTTTCGACTTTTGAATACCAATAATGATGTAGCTTCTTTTAACTTTCTTGACTTTATTAGATAGAGTAAAAGTTGAGCTTGTACTGTTACTGATTCATCTTTGAAAAAAGCATTATACATATTCTTAGTTTGATATCTTATATAATGCTTAGCTTTTTTCTTCCCAAATTTGTCAGTGTCAAAATTTTCTAACATTTCATCATCAATGTTGATATATTCTCCTGCATATTTCAATTTAAAGTTTATATTAAAAAACAAATCCCAAACATAAATTCACTAAATTATATATACAAGTGTTCATCTTGTATTATCTAAATTTATGTAAATACCTATAGGTGATTCGTCTTCTCCTTCAATTTCGGTTTCAACGTCTTCTTCGACATTATGAGACAAATCTATTTATGTTTTTTTGAAAAACATCAAATTGTAATTACAATCAATTATATTAAACAATATTTTAAATTTGAATTATATACTTTTAATATAGACAATATGTGCATGCATACCTGGTTGGACATCTTCTTGTTGAAAATCTCTATTTACATTAACATCGTTTCTTTACTCAATATTTGCACGTTCTCGTTTCTTTCTCCAATAATGCTCTTTCCTTTGTTCGTTATGGTGAGTATCATCTCGAGTGCAATCAAATTTTCTCTTCCGCAAACTTTTGTTTCCCATGACTTTTATAGTTATCTATAAAAGATATGTTCAACAAAGACTTTACCTTGAATAAATGCTCAACATTTATCTTTCAACATACAAATTATTATTCCAATAAAAACATGAACAAACATCAATTACCTTATTCAACAAAAACCAAAATGATGATTCAAAACTTTGTTTAGGTGCTCTAGAAAACCATCAAACAAGCGATGAATTGTGTTAAATGTGTTTGGCCAAAATCATATTTATACGATTTGGCGTGAAATAAAACGATACGATGTGTATTTTCATTTTTTCTGAATGATGGAATTTGCTCAACCATATTTCGGCCGAAAACATTGGAAACCATTTAGTTTTGATGGTTTTCATTAGAATTTAGTCTTTCGGCCAAAAAAATATTGTTTCGGCCGAAAATGAGAAACTGGGACTATATCCAGAAACCAGAGAATTCACCCAAGCTTACCTAAACTTTGGAGGTTGCAGACTCCTGCAAATACTCAGAATTTGGTTTCAAAAATGACACCAACATTTGCAAAATTGAATCTACTTTCAATTCCTATAGTTTGTTTTCATTTTCATTATTTTTATCTAATTTTATTTAAATTTAAAAAAAAATCACTGCATAATATTTTCAGCAGACATTATGATTCAGTGAGATGAAATATCTGTATCTTTAAAAATACACAGTGAAAAATTTAGAAAAATTTATATTCATAATCCTTAAATTTTTATTTTCAAAAGGGTATTTTTGTATTTTACTTTTAAGTAAAAATTAAGATAGATACAAGGTGGAGGAAAACATGTCTTTAAAATATGCAACATTTTCAGCTTGGTCAACTTAAAAAAATCTAGAAATTATAATATCCATTCGTTAGATTCAAAATTATAGTCATAATAAAATAGAGTCTCTTTATATTGTTGTAGTATATTTCATTTGTTAAAATCATAAGTTTAATAATAGATACATTGTTGGAGGAAAAAATAACTCATTATCATTCCTTTGATGTTTAAGGAACATACTGTTAAATAATTTTCAAATTGACATATCAAATCTTAATAAAAAAAAATTGAAAAATAGTCATTGGAAAGCTAACAAAATTATTCACAAGTTTTGTTTTTACTGTAAAGTGAAATTCTAAATAAAAAAAATACTTTTGTATGTCGGAAGTTAAAGAACTTGTGAAAATATTGTATTTTTCTCTCATAAAACAAGCAAAATAGACACCCATCTTCATGATTTCACCCCAATAGGAAATGAGAAAGGTGTCGTAGAAGGAAAAGTTTATCAGCCTTGGCATATTTGAATCCTTTGCAGTTTGGCAGTCTTGTGGAGCATGTAGTTCTTATTGCAACTTCCCACTCTTAGTTTTGGCCAAGTTATTGCAGATTAATGATTTTGAGGGCACTTGAAGGAGATTGAAAGAATTTATTTTCATGAATTTTATGTCTTTTATTGCAAATTAATGATTTTGGGGGAACTTGAAGGAGCTTGAAAGAATTTTTTTCTAAAACTATCATGCACTAAAACTATGATAGTTACATCGTTTTCTAAAACTACCTGAGTTCCATTTTTATGATATTGAAGAATGCTAGAAAGCGACCAAACTTGTGATTCTAGTTTATATCTACTAGCTTCAACACAACAACACATGCATCAGACATATTTCTCACCATGGTTTTCCAACCAACACACACATGCTCTTCCAACCAACACATACATAGACTATGGTGCCTCTAGTTATTATTCATCCTAGTGTATCCATGACCAAGAGGACCCTATGTGTAACCACAAACCCCTCCATGAGTATGGTCATAGATAAATGGAGATGTACTTGTTTATGCAAGTAGTAATAATCATGCAGAAACATAAATACATAGGAGGATATATCTTGGACTGGAAGCATGAACCTTGTTCTACATGAGGTCTCTACTGACTTACTGATTATAATTGAAGAGAAACAAGAGGAATATTAGTTAGAGGAAAACTCTTCACCTACTAGCAGAATGAAACTCTTATATATATAATATTTAAATAATGACTCGGTGATTGAAAACAATAGACCCCTTTCTTTTGACAAATATTTTGAACAAACTAAGCATATGAGTAATAACCGAGAATGTACCACTAGTTTTCATGGACACTTAGAGTTTGGATATATGTAATAACAAGAGTATGTTTATTGGATGTACTATCATGGAACATGTTACAATACCTGAGAAAGAAAGTGATTCATATGCTAAGGAAATTTTTTATTCCCCAAAATCTGAATTTTTTTATACATTGTACCTTGATTTATTTTCTAACCTTGACTCATAGAAAGTTAATTACGATTTCCATGAATTTGGAAATGTTGGTTTAGTAGCATAGGAAATATATTTAGGAAATGTTTAGTGGCATAGTCAACCAAGAGATTAGAAGTTGGAATAGGAGTTGAAGGAGCTGGAGGATTAGTCCTTAACCAACCCATGATCAATTAGGAGTTTGAGGAGATGAATTAGTCAATATACTAGCYAGAGCCAATCACCAGGGAAGGGATAGAGAAATTTTGGTAGGGTGTAACGCCTCTCTGTTAAGACATAAATGTAAGTGAGTACAATARTGGTAATTTGTTTTTTGAAACATCAATTMGGAAAAGTGTTATGCGAAAATAACATACATCAATATTTACACATTCTATTGTCATCTATATAAATACACAACAAGATTAAGATACAACATCATTGTTATTCAAAGATCAACCATATCACATAAAAATAACAAAAGATGTCTACCCACCCAACCTACCCTGCAAGGTTAGGACCTTCAAGACACATAATCAATGCTCAAGTCCATGATTCATCCGATTTATTTTGACCATCTAAGGTCTCAGGACTGGAAACTGTTCTGAGAAACATGAAGGTATCTACTCCCATAACCAACTCTAACCTAAACTCAGGACTAAATTTTATGGTAAGGTACTTAATCATAAAACAATTAAATTCATTCAATAACTCGTTATACTAGTACATAATTCGTCAATTCATCATTGAAATTTCACATCATAAGAAATTAATCAATTATCTGGTTTCATTCCATTACAAAATCATTGCTATTACCATATTCATGTCAGTGTTATAATCCACTTTGAAGCTCAACAATTAACAATCCATTGTGGATAACGATATCATTTAATTTAGTCCTGAATTTAACATAACAATATACAAAATAAACTCATCGGACATAATCAATTTCTCTTCAAATTATACTTACAATTCATATTAAATTCATACCTCTAACCATAATTGTCAACAACAATGCTATAGTTGTTAATAGGCGAGCCATGTTCCAAAGTATATAACAATCACACTAATTACATACCGAACATTATCACATCAATATCGATCATGGATTGCGCAATTAAACTTTTATCTTATGGCCAAGGCATAGTTATCTTATATCAATTGCATAGTTGTTGTTTAACACTTATTAAGGTAGTCAAAATTTATTGTTAAAGAACCAACTTAATTCTTATGTTTCAAGACATTTTACAACCCATTTACTTACTAAATTTTAATCCCCACTCTATATTGTATCCTTGAAGATATAATTTAAATTCCTCTTGAGTAAAGTATATAATATTATCTCTATTACTATAATAGTATGGTAATTCTAAGATAAATTTGTTTCTTCAACTCTTCAACCATTCTTCCTAAATGAACATCACCCTTTATCATTTAATAAATTTTACCATATCCTTATTAAACCAAATGGTTATACTTTAACACTCTTAATAGAAAATATCTTATTATAATCATTATATAGTTGATCACTAAAGAGTTCAATAACCATTAATTCATAAACATTCCATAGACATTACATAAATCAAATGAATTTTTGATCATATTATTAATTGAAATCAATCTAATGGAAGTAAGGAAAGAAGAATTGTGCAATTGCAAACATACTCTAACTTTCCAAATTGATCTAAACACCAAACAAAGGTAGAGAAGGAATGAAAGTAGAATTATGCTCATGCAACCGATTATTGAATAACCCAAGTGAGAAATCCAGAATTCTCTTTTTCCTTTGTCACCCTATGTGACAACATGCATTCTATAATTATTTGTTATAAGGGTTCCACAACTCATCAAAATTATTTCTTACTTGTCATCATTCAAAACTTAAACACCTCTCAAACATTTTATAATTGCAACAAAATACTCATGAGAAACATTCTTCAACTGCTATAATTTCACTTTGAATAGAATGCACTTGGAAAAATTGTGTATCGGGAAGAAAGTGAGGTGCATAAGAAAACCCTTCATAATCAAATGATAGCCACATAGAAAAACTTGAGAACAAAGATACAAAAACCAGAGAGGTATCAAAGAATGTACATCCATTCTCTAGATATTTAAAAATAAGGGGTCGGGGAATATGATGTAATGGCATAAATTATATCAGTAGAACATGTATAATATTAAGAACAAATAAGGATCAACGCTGAGACATAAATTGAAACATTCTATTATCGCATCTACTATACCCAGTTTCATTGGAGGTATCACTCTACTCAATAAAGAATAGAACGAAAATAAATACTAGGTTCAATGGTTCTTTAGGGTCTAGTCACAATTTCTCACATCAATCTACATAATAAAATCAAATAATAATTGAACTGGAAGGGATATATTGGCACGATCCATCCACATACATTACAGACATATATGATAATAATATTGTTAATCATTCAATCCATACTCAAGGATATTTAAAAATAAAATTCAACAGTTTACATTCCAACTTATATCAAATATATCATTAAATTTTTAATAACAACAATAGTTCATAAATCCTAAGTTACATTTCCATCTTTGCACAACAATTCTGCATGTACCATACAAATTTGTATTTTCCAAATTTGCATAATAATTCTGCAGTGACCCCACAAAATTCTAGTTTACATAATTGCAAATAAATTTAACAACGACCATACGGAATTCTAAATTATGGATTTGTAAATTAATTTTGCAGCAACCCTACAAAATTCTAGTTTCCATATTTGCAAATAAATTTTACAACAACCATACAAAATTCTAATTTCCATATTTGTAAATTAATTTGGTAGAGACCATTCGAAATTCTAAATTCCGGGTTTTTTAATTAATTTTGCAGCAACCCTTCAAATTTCTAAATTCTGAGATGTAAATTAATTTGGAAACAACCATTCAAAATTCAAAATTCCAGGTTTGTAAATTAATTTTACAGTGACCATTCAAAATTCTAAATTCCGGGTTTGTAAATTAATTTTGCAACGACCCTACAAAATTATGGTTTCCAAAGTTACAAAATGGTTTTGCAGCGATTAAAGAAATCATAATTTTCATATTATAACACAGTTCTGCAATGTTTTTTTTTTCAATTCTAATATACAAAATTTACTCTTACTACAATTTAAAATTTCAGAAAATAAAATACGGGAACAGATAAAGATGTAGAATTGAGGATGTCCTTCAACTTGGGCTTGTGCTCCTTCTTTACTCCCTCTTTCTAATCTCAGAACGTCACTGGTACCTCCCAACCAACGTTAGGGGTACACTTTTTCCCCCTTATCCCCCCAAGCTGCAAAGGGGCCAAACACAAGAAACTAGAAAAAAAATAGGTCCAAGCTTGCCTCACAAGGAAGAGCTTCCACTCTTTCTCAAGATTGAAATCCCAACTCTCACAAGTAAAACACAGTCAAATCCAATTTTGGCAGCATAAAAATACTATCAAAAGTGATATCCTTTTCCCTCCTACACCATTTCTTTTATAGAATAATCCTCAATGACACTTTTCCACATGCACAAATAATTCATTTTTAATAATTAAATTAAATGATTATTCACCCAACACATGTGTCACACTCTCCCGAGTTGCACATGTATTTACCATTTTTATTTTATTTAAAAAACTATTTTCCCTCACATTCCCCAATGTGTTCCTATTTTCGCTCTTAGTTGTCCCTTTGTTCCCCAAATTATCATTTAATGAGTGTCCCCTAACGAGATCTTAGTTAGAGTTGGATTAGGAGTTTTCTTTTAGTTAGACTTAGTGGTAGTTTAACTCGAGATGTTATTCTATGTGTACAACTATTCTCTCATGTTTTATTTCTTTCTATTTTAAAAATCCCTTTTATTATTTTCATGCACACATGTGAAATTTTCCCAACATTTAAAATTGTATTCCCTCTTTTCCTAGAGTTTGATTTTATCTCAAATATTCTAACTTATTTCATATTTTATTTAGTCCTTTATTTAAAGTTAGAATTATACTTAGTCTAGATTTAGGCTTAGACTCTGGTTAGGCTTCTAAGTTTATAATTTACTAATTAATTAATACTCTATCCTATCAAGGTCTAAGCATTTTATTAATTTTCTAGGCCATCTAGATATATTGACTCACATTTTAATTACACGATGTGCCCTTCAAGACGCACCTCCATGCTCCAAGGGTTTCACTCACCTTTGATTGGTTTTGGAAGTTTGTCTGACCCTTGGAGTCAACACTCCATTCAGTTGACCTTGTGAGAGACTAAGGGCTTCTAAGGAATAAGGATTTCACCTTATTGCATGCCCCTTAGAAATATTCGTGAGTTAATTTCTCAGTTCACCCTCACGACATCGTGAACATATCGAACTAGGTAATAGTTAACTTATAGTTCATGTCACAACATGAGTTCTAGTAGGGTATGACAGGGATGTTGTCACACCTCTCCCTCAAATTTCTGGTTTCTGTGCATGACCCCTTTACTCCTTATGTGAGTCGGATTAGCAAGCATCGTCAAGCCTGCATCCACTAACAAAAACAATGTCAATAATCCATATACATAAATCATACTATAGTTAATCATATATCACATGTGCATAAAATGAAATACACAAACAAATACAATCCACTCCCTGACTTAATCTGGAGTCCATTAATGTCATCAACATCCATAACCTGTCATGTGTCCTGCACACTCAAGATAAATTGTCAATAATATATGTCAATACATATACATATGAAAGTAAAAATAAATCACAATACTTAATCATCATCATATATAAATCATAATCAAAACAAAATCATAATGTACCATAACCAGATCACTTGCACGCAAGTGTCCTTAAAGAATAAGTCAATGGAAGTGGGCTTGGTAGAACAGGATGTTACATACACCCGTTCTTTTTTTAAACTTCGTCCCTAAGTTTGTACTGTATATAAATGAAAGTAAATAAATTTATTTGACATATATATACACATATAATCTATCAAACAAAAAGGGAAACTATTGATGCATCTTACATGCATCCTCCCATGTGGTTGAGTGTGGAATATAATTGTCCCACTGAACCTTGACCTGATCAACTATTCGACGTCATAGTTTTCGAGTGCGATGGTCCAAAATTCGGATTGGCTCCATGATGAGAGCACCCTCGTCCAACACCTTCAAGGAACTCATGTCAGTAACATGTGACACATCGCTAATATAATGTCATAAAACAAATACATGAAATACATCATGCATACACCTCAAATAATCAGGAAAGGCTAGTCAATAAGTTGTGGGTCCTTTGTTTTCCACAACCTCGAAAGGTCCCACAAACCTAAGAGAGAGTTTATCACCATTTCCAAACTTGATCAAACTCCTATGCGGTTTTACTCGCAAGAAAACTCTGTCGCCAACCTCATAACTGTGGTCAATGCGATGCACATCGACATAACTCTTATGTAGATCTTGCACTTATTTAATCCTCTGCCTTATTGATTGCATATTTTTTTCCATTTCTTGGATCACTTATGGTCCTACCAAAATCCTATCCTCTATCCTGTCCCAACTCAGAGGCATCTGACAGAGTCTTCCGTAAAGAAACTCAAACAGTGCCATCTTAATCGTACTCTGGTAACTGTTGTTGTATGAAAACTCTACTAATGGAAAGAAGTCCTCCCAATGATTTTGTTGATCCATCACATACATACACAACATATCCTCTAAAATATTATTCATCCTTTCAGTTTTTCCATCTGTCTCGGGGTGATATGTTGTGCTAAAATTCAATTGCGTTCCCAAGGCCTCTTAGAAACTAGTCCAAAATTGTCCAGTAAAAACTGATCCTCGATCGAATATGATTCTTCTTGGTACACCATGTAACCTCACAATTTCTCTAAAAACTACTCTAGCTATGTTTGACACCTGATATGTCGTACAAAATAGAATAAAGTGTGCACTCTTCGTCAGAGTGTCAACTACCACAAAAATTGAATCGTGTCTCCTTGTCGTCAGTGGAAATCCAATGATAAAATCCATAGAAATGACTTCCCATTTCAATTCAGGAATAGCGTGTGGCTGTAACAATCCTGCTAGATGTTTATGTTCAACCTTCACTTGCTGACAATATAGAAATCTCTCCACGTAATTAACTATGTCTTATTTCATCCCTTTCCAGAAGAATAAAGGCTTAAGGTCTAACTTCATCTTCATGAATCCTGAATGATCCATGTATACTGCTCGATGAGCTTCGCTTAAGATAAAACTTATTAGTTCTTATTTAGGTAGTACGTAAATTCAAATCGTGTCAAATACCAAAAAAATTGAATCGTGTCTCCTTGTTGTCAGTGGAAATCCAACGATAAAATCCATCGAAATGACTTCCCATTTTGATTCAGGAATAATGTGTCGCTGTAACAATCCTGCTGGATGTCTATATTCATCCTTCACTTGCTGACATTCTAGAAATCTAGCCACGTAACTAACTATGTCTTCTTTCATCCATTTCTATAAGAATAAAGGCTTAAGGTCTTCCTTCATCTTCATGAATCCTAGACAAGCCATGTATACTGCTTGATGAGCTTCACTTAAGATCAAACTTCTTAATTCTTCTTTAGGTGGTACATAAATTCTGTCGTTATATCTCAACAATATGTCATTGTCAAATGAATAACCGTCATACTTTGGTACCATCATGGTATCTTGTCCAATACTAACCTTAAATTCCTTGTACCAATCATCATCAACCTGTAGAGATACAATATTTTCTCAAAGGTTCGTCTTAAGAGGTATTACCGAGAATATGTGTGGTCTCTGACTCAATGAATCTTCTACTCTGTTCACCATTCCTTTAATGTAAGTAATCTCAAAGTCGTATTCGCTAAGTAATTCTGATGAATGCCTATGTTGCACGTTCAAGTCACTGTGAGTAAATATATGCTACAATCCACATTGATCTGTCTTTAATTCAAATTTCATTCCAATCAAATAATGTCTCCATACTCTCAAGGCATATACAATTGCTAATACCTCCAAGTCATGCGGTGCATATTGTTCCTCATGCCTTCTCAATTTCCTTGAGATGTAAGTGATCACTTGACCGTCTTGCATCAAAACTCCACCTAGACCTTCCTTGGATGCATCTGTGCATACCAAGAATTATTTTTCCATGTCGGGGAACTTCAGTATCGTCGTTGTCATTAACAACTCTTTGATATTTTGAAATGCTTCCATGCATTTCTCAATCTATACGAATTTCTTGTTTTTCTTCTGCAATTTCGTAATTGGATTTGCTATCTTTGAAAAACCTCTGATGAAACATCAGTAATAACCTAATAACCCCATAAAGATACGTACTTATTGTATGTTAGTCGGAGCTAGACATTCCATAATACCCTCTACTTTTGTTGGATCCACAACGATACCTTCTCCAGATATGATATGTCCTAAATAATGAATCTTTGATTGGTAAAAACAACATTTTGATAGCTTCCCCTACAATTTGTTTTCTCTTAGACAATGTAAAAACAATCTCAAGTGTTCGTCATGCTCTTCTTTTTCCGAGAATAAATCAGTATGTCATCAATAAATAATTGAACAAACTTGTCCAAGTATTCACAAAATACCGCATTCATCGAACTCATAAATAAGCCCAGGGAATTCATCAATCCAAATGGTAAAACGATAAAATCATAGTGTCCAAATATCATCTTAAATGCAGTATTAGGGATATCTTCCTCTTTGATCCGTAACTGGTGATATCCTGATCTCAAGTCACTATTAGAAAATATAGTTTATCCCTTCATCTGATCAAATAAATTATCAATCCTTGACAATGGATACTAGTTCTTGATCATAGCCTTGTTTAATTGATGGTAGTCAATACAAAGCCTCCACGATCCATCCTTCTTTCTAACAAAAAACATTGGCACACCCCATGGTGACACATTGGACGTATAAGTCCCAAGTCTAACAATTCCTTCAGTTTCATTTTCAACTCCTGCAATTCAGGCGTTGCCATCCGATATGGCATTCTCGTAATTGGTTTTGTTCCAGGTTTCAAATATATGGTAAACTCAAGTTCTCTTTCTAGTGGAAAACATGGCAGTTCCTCCAGAAATACGTCTAAAAACTATGATACTACCGAACGGTTTTATAATCCTTCTTCCTTGCCATTTTCATTAAGTTCTAGGATGGCATATAACTTGCATCCCTTGCGCATAATTTTTTGTAATTGTAGGGAAGAAATAAATCTCAGTGAAACCCCCTAGTTTCTTCTTACAATCACCCTACTCTGTCCCAAATCATCCTTCAAACTTAATCCTTTCAAATTGTAGTTAAGTATCGCATCATGCAATTCCAACCAGTCCATGCCAATCACTATGTCATAAAATCCTATGATTGTGACATAAGTTTTACCTTCATTACAAAATCACCCAATTTAATGCTGCATTCCATAACCTTTCCTCCAACTTTCTGTTTGGATCCTGATGTTATTTCTAAGTATTTGAACTCGTCCTAATCGACTTCATTTACCTTAATTCTCTTTAGCACTGCACTAGAAATAAATATCTCTCTAACTCCTGGATCTATCAAAATACTAAAAGTTTGATCGACGATCATAGGTTTGACGTCTCGAACAGAGTGGATTGGTGCTCAATCTGGTAGTTGTTCACCACTACATGTATCCGGTGGGCCTTGCCCAAATCTCCAACTGTAGTGGGTCCTGATGATCCGACCGCTTTGGCCTTATCAATCGGAAAATCTCGCTAGTAATGTGGCTCTCCACGTGTCCAACATCCAGTGTTCAGTCCAATGCTTCTGGTACCCAAAGTAGATGTTTCTATCCTAGCAGTATGTGATCCTGGTCTGTTATGATAAACATGCCTAAACTGTTGTTGCTTCTGTGAATGAAGCTGGTGATGCTACAATTGTGGTTCTTTGTAAGGCGTCCTATGATGTGGAGCCTACCGACATGGTGTCAAAAATATTCATCCTCTGGGCATGTCATGATGCCAAAAAATATGTCTAGATGGTGTTTGATGCTACTGTGCTCCCAATTTCACCGATCTTGTTTGTATGGAAGGGGTCCTACCCTGACCCCCACTGTTCATATCTTACTCAACAATGAGGGCCTTCTAAACTATGTAATGTAGGATCCTCACCTTCACACGAATGTTGAAGTTAAGGACAAACAAAAATTTGTTGACCTTTAACTTCTTCATGTTCAGATTGGATCATATCTGAGTAGCTCCATGAACCTAGCCTCATAGTCTAGTACCGTACGAATACCCTGTTGTAAGGAATTGAATTCATTAAGGTGGCACTCAATGAATTTATCGAACAAGTACCTCTCCCAGAATTGTTCCTCGAACAATTCACATGATACATCTTCAATGACCATGTTTCGCTGATGTAGGAGTGACTTCCACCAAAGTAGAGCACTCCCTTTTAGTTGAAATACTACCATGTGGAATTTCATGTTGGAGGTGTAATCATGAAGTGTGAATCACATCGCCATGTTCTCCAACCATGCCTTGGAGGCTAAGACATTCGTGGCACCCCACAACTTGGGGAATTTAACCTTCTCAAGTTC
>SNQJ01S0030892.1:57069-72701 GCA_010110895.2 Picea sitchensis
CGCGAAGAGGGAGTATCTGGGTCTGCAGTGGCTTCCTGGATATCTTCATATGCAATCTTGAATGCATACAACGACATTTCCATTCTGATGTGTGAGTAACCTTCATATGATGCAGTCATAGAATGTACAGTCCATGGGTCATCGAAATATGAAGTACAAAATGATACATGCCTCAATGATGATGAGGATTCATTGGAAACGACACTAATATAAGAGATTGGAGTTGAGAAATTAAAGGTTCCAATCAAGGAAGGATACATTCTAACACCGATATTCTCAGTTTCCTTCTAAGAATTCTTGAAAATGGGGACCGAGGGCCCCACCAATGCAGAGGAACTAGAGAATGAGAAATATAATTGGTCGATATTCACAACCTTCCCTTCATGAGGAAATCATAAATCATGAAACACCAACAAAAAGAAAATTGCCATAGCATAAGTCAAATTACACCCCAGTAAAAGATTGTAATCAAGGGGTGCATCAACCACCTCGATCTCGACTGCCACAGTTTTACCGCCTAACTGGACCTGAAGAGTATGGAGGATACCATGGTTTTTGAACGAACTCCCATCAAACACAGTTAACATAGTCATAGACTAAGAAAGTTGGGGAGAGACAATGGCTTTCCAACAAGATAGAGACATCATAGATGTCAAAGAACCTTCATAGATGAAAATATGCTTAATATTTGTATTCATATATTCCACATGGATTTGAAAAGCCACATGGTAAGGTAAGTGAGGTTGGACATCTATGACATCAAACTTGATAACTTTCGAGCCACTTGAGTCAAGATCCCACAACGCAAAAAACAAGGCATTCCTCTGTGTTGGGAACGTATGGAATACCTATGAATCTAACATCGCACATGGCGTTTAGCCCAAATATTCGAGAATCAAGTAATTTTGGGTGGCTCTAGCATTGGGATTATGAGCAGAGAGGTTAAGAACTCCTTTCATAATTTGAGGCATAGGGCCAGGATTATCAATATGCAAATGTGTTTCTAGACTGGGAGACTCTTTACCCAAAGTAGGTTGTGGAGGATCACATGTAGATTTTAACCTTGTACAATATTTTACTAAAAACATATTTTCAATAAAAGAACAGAAAAGATACAATGGAAAATGCAAAACATTATGCATAGATTTTTCCCTTAGAAACCCAAACCCGGAAAACCAACATATTCTATATTCATTCATATCATACATTGTTTAAAATACAATATATGTATAGGAGTCAACAACATCCAAAACACTAATCCAATGAATTGGATTAGTCAACAACCCTAATTCCTTAACTGGAAACAAAAAACCATCCCCTCTCTTACCCCTCTCTTACCCCCCTATGCACCCGGTGCAATGTAGAGACTAGTTCTAGTCGTGCAAAGAATATAACACATATCCAACACCGTAATCACGAGTCCTATTGGCTATGATAATCTTATATCGAACCATATTTATGCTTTGATGGAAACTATCCTGTGCCATGGAAGTTTTACCTGCACTCGATCCATTTCCAGTGTTCGAGGTTTCTGAAGCCATATTTTGATTATGTGGAAATGGATTGGTTAACTTGGTAGGATGTGGCACTATAAGCGTCAAGGCTTCCTCTATCCTAGTGCATAAATGGGTAAGGTGATCCTCTTTACATAACTTACATGGAAACTTCACCTTCTTCTTTTCTTTCTTTCTCTCACCAGAATTGTTATCAAACTTGTCATTATTATTCCCACCCTTGCAATTATTATTTCTACCTTTCATCTTATTCCCTCTGGGTTGTTGGTTACCTTTTGGGTTTGTTGACTGCACATAATGTACTTCTGACGAATGGGAGGGAGGAGACGAATTCGTAGCTTGTCCTGCTGCACATTGGTTGAGAGATAATTTTTTCATCTGATTCGTCACCTGGTCTGCAGACTAGGCATTTTTTTATCCTATAATTCCATTAGAGGGAAAGACAAAGTCTAAAGAATCGGTAGTGGCGAGATAACCTTGAGCCAAGATAGGCTCGAGAATTGGATCTAACTCCTACGCGGGAGTCAGATCGGGGTCGGTTGAAGCTTGCTGGACAATAGAGTACACAACTTATGTCGTGGACAAGGGAATGGCCACACCAAATTTCCTTGTCCCTTCCATCGTGGCCGATGGGTAAGGAAGAGTCCATGGATAATGAAAGTAAGTTGTTCATAACGACGACACTTGAAAAATTTCAGCCCTAGGCTAGTCGAGGACAGCCGATATGAGCTTGACATCGCCAGAAGGAGGAGGTTAATTGAAGGTACCCATAAAAGGTGGGCACAAAACAACCCCCACATTGACCATGTCGGGCTGAGGGTTATCAATCATCGAGCCTGTGGATGCCCTCGATGAAGGGTCAGGACAAGAGAAGGACAACTGATCAATGGATATGATCCAGCCCTCATGTGGAAACAACAAGACCCAAAAAACTGCGGCAACCATTGTATGCATAGCATAGGTCCAACTCCTTCCTAACATAAGGTTTTAGTCGAGAGGTGCATCGACCACTTCAACTTCGACGCACATAGTCTTCCCTCCTAACTGCACAACGAAATAAGGGATGATTCCATGTGGTCTAAAAGAATGACCATCAAAATTAGTAAGCATAGTAGGTGATGGAGACAAAATGGGTTGGCCAATGACCTTCCAACATGCTAATGACATCACGCATGTCGAGGCTCCCTCATCAATCACCGTATGAAAAATATTCTGGGTAAAATATTTTGTGGGGTAAGCCACTACTATCTGAAACACGACGTGGTAAGGGAGACAAGGTTTTAAGTCAGTCTTATAGAGAACGAACATTCTCAAATTACAAGTCTTTGTAGAACCCAAGGTAGATAACAGGTCCTTTGTCTGCGAAGGGCAACTCTGGAGGACCTCCAAAGAAGACATCGCGCAAGGGGTTTGTGACAAATCCTCCACCACAGAGTAGTTCTAGGTGGCTCTCCCGTTTGGATTGTGAGAAGATTTCTTGAACACCTCTTTTGGGATGTGTGTCATTGTTTCACCCATCGTCTTCTTAATCTAGAGAAGAATAGATGGGTTTATGTCTTCTTTACCCTTTTCAGCAGATTCTAACATTTTGTAATCGTGCACCCTATTCACTATGTAAGCATCACCTTTCATCATGTAAACATTCGCAACCAAGGAATTATTAGAAGATAGAGGGGGTCCCTGACTGCCCCCATCCGCGCTCGAAGAGGCTTGAGTCAAATTTTTCCCATGAGGAAATGGGTTCATTAACACAACAGGCTGTTGTTGCGCTAATACCATCTGGGCCTCTGCAAGTCGAGGGAACATGTGAATYGGGTGGTCCTCTRTGAAAAGGTTACACAGATACTTCAACTTTATCTTCTCTGTGTTGCCCCTGCCAATATTGTTGGTGGGTTTATTATCCCCCTTAACCTTCTTGTTTCATTGTTTTTTCTTTCAGTYAGGCTACTGATTGGCCTTCRGGCTCRTTGAATGCACATTGTATACATACGACGTTTTGGTAGGGGGTGCACCCAAACCAGAGGTCTGGCTAGCCTTTGTCTRTTGTATCGACAATTGTTGCAATTGATTTGACAATTGATCAGTGGGATTTTCTTGTGATGAACCAACTATACCATCATCATGTGGTCCAAACTTGTGTCTTTCCTTGTCAAGGATGGACCATGATGCATCTGSAAAAATCTCATAGAGTAAACCAAACTGAGAGTATATTAGTTCAAGTTGTTGTGCTGTCATTATCGCCTCCTCCTCTGAAAATAGTCCTGACGTTGCAACGTCCTTGGATAACTGAGGTACCAAAGACTTAAGGAACCACTCCAGTAGGAAATCCAGTGGGACCTATACTTTTATCAAACTCTTCTGATGCCGCCATTCTCAGATGTGATTCGAGATATGATCAGCCTTTGTCTGCTCAAAGTTGTCCAACAATTCGATGTCGACATCGTATCTCACAAGTAGTTGGAAATGGTTCAGAAAAACCATCGCCAAATAGCAAAAGTAAGAGTATCTTGAGCGGTCGATCTCGATGTACCATTTCATGGCACCCCCAATAAGAGTGCATTGAAATAGTCGCAACTGTACAGAGTCATCTCGCAGTGAGTTTGACAAGCACCATAGGTGGAAAGTCATCACGTGATCACTCAGATCTTCACCAGGCTTACCTTTGAAATTCAGAATGTCTGAGGGAAAATTAGTCAGCATGGGAGGCCAACGCAGATCATGAAAAATTGGGTCATTTAACAACCTTAACAAGTCTAGAAAATGTAACGTCACCAGAAACGGTAGTTTGGGTTGTTGACTATGTACAGGAAGAAAGGATCCTGGAGTTTGACTAGCTCTAGGCTGCTAGGAAAAGTTGGGCTGCTAACTAGGGTTCCGGTAAATACCATGGCCTTGGCCAACGTATGGATATTGCATTTGTTGGGACATCATCGATTGATTCTTGTAATTAGACATTGAGTGTTGGGCGGGGATTTATCCTTGCGTTGTGTTCCAAATATTCTGGAAAGGGTTGCCCCTGCCGATCCAACGGGCATAGGTACTGAGCCTTGCATGGGGTTCCATTGACCATGGAAGGGGTTTCCACCAGTCATCATCCCTGACGAGTGGACTTATCCCTACCACAGATTCCAGAGTCCTTGTGAGGAGAAGACTCCTGTGTTTTCCCCTTGTGTAGGAATAGTACCCTGCACAGGATTTTGTTGTCCAAAACAGAGTTTCCCACCATTGAGACAACAACTGACAAGAAATCATTATTACCAAATGAGTCAAACAAAGAGAACAACATTGAACCCACCAGAGTGGTGTATGAAGAAGGTCCTAGAATGCCTACTCCGAATAAGTTGTAGTTCATGTTCGGCCCGACGGGATGCTGGGGAGCACCGCCGAGCAAGGGGGACAAAGGAGGTATATGAACCCTGCCCTAATGGATAGCATTATAGGGGACTGAGGTGCCCCCCATGGACCCTTGCAAAGAAGTGTTTGATATACCTACCCCCAAAACCATGGTATGTAGGGTGGAGTAGGTGAGGATAGAGTTCATATCAAAGTCAAGCATCACGTATGAAAACGGAGGACCCATCGCACTCTGTGTAAACAAAGCAGTGATCATTGCCATAGACGAAATCAGACTGTTGCTCGAAGTAGAGGCGGTCGAGATCATTGTGTTTTGGAATGGAGAAGGTCAGTTAGGAGGTGGAATTCCCCTAGTGGTAGTTGTCATAGAGGGAGTGTGAGGACTCCCTGACGAAGTAGCAACATTTGCTTCCATAGTTGCTTGCAAGACTATATGACGCTCGTGATGTGTTACCCTTGTAGGGAAAACTTGTATAAAAAGTGGCACTGAAAAGTCACTGATCAGAGGGTTAAACGGCCCAAGAGCTTCCTCTCCAAGGTCAGAAATGATCGGTTCCTCCAGATTCGAGTGTTCTCCTCTCGGGAATGGCTCGAGCACAATTTCATGTGGCCCGATCGCCTCAAATAACCCTTGTTGGTAAAGTCTTCACCGTAACGGTGGTGGTGGTGGCTCCAATGTAACTCGCGGAGATCTTGATCTTCCACTTTGTGAAAATATCAATGACACAGTAAGGCTTTTACTAACGTTTGAAAACAATCACACACTAGAAAAGTTCCAATGAGATAAACCAGGCAAACCACTATCTAGTTGGAAGAATAGTTACGTCAGCCAACACTAGAGAAACTTACCGGTGCAAGTGAAACTCAAACATGGAAGCACCCTCTAGGTATACTCTTCAAAGTGTGGCCCGACGTCTACCCTAGGTACCGCGGTATACCCCCATAGTCACATGTGTAAGTCTCTACTATAAAGGCAACTAAGTTTCCATCTTGCGAATAGTCACCAGGCGGGTACAGTCGACAGTTGGGTGGACCCCAATGAGAAGGGTATCAAGCCTGAAACCTATCGAGGGTATCGAAAGAAACTGGTCTAGAAGACAACTGACGACCTCTAATGGATTCGATATCCACGAAGCTCCATAGGCAAATGAAACCGATAATACCCCATGACAAGTCCTCTATATTTGTTCCCCACTACGCTTGGTCCATATTTGGAGGGGTTATCTCTGCTACCTTTCCACACGTGACCTTGTTTTTAGCCCCTGTTTTAGAGGGGGGTCCCAGATAACTTTCACGTTTACTGAAGAGTTTCCTCTCCAACCTAATTCAACGCTCTAGCCTAGACTTGTTGATTGATCCTACAAACATAAATTCTAGTTTATTTTAAATTAGCGTTAATTTTAAATGGCTTGTTTTAAGTCAAGGAAATGGAAGTGAAACTAGTGATGCGTATTGAGAGATGAAAAAGAGGAGAAGTAAACGAAACTGAAAGAAAAAATACTTCTAGTTAACAATAAATATTTGCAACTAACGCTTTAACCAACTTTTCATAACTACCTTTTTCTAAGATCTTTTAAAGGAAAACCTAAAATGAAATTTCACTCGACTATGATATTCTTAATGTTCTAAGAAATCAGTAAAGAACTTAAGAAAATAACTCTTTTTCCTAACAAGCAAAATAACTAACCCAACTACTTAACCAAACTAAGAAAAACATTTTTTTTTTTTATTATTATTTTGAAATGCTTCAATCAAGAAAACTTGAAATAAATCTTTTTCCTTTTCTTTAAAGAAAACGAAAGGGGAAGAAGTGAAAAACAAGATAAGGCTGAGACTAACTTCTGGCCCACTGCAGATCGCAGGGAGTCACTAAAGACACCAAATAGGATGATAAAAAAACTCAAAGACTCGCCTAAAACCCTTTCGCAGTAAACGTAAGAAATATTTAAAAATATAAATAAACTAACATCTAACCTAGGCTACGACTGTAAAAATAGAGACACTGGACTCTATCAAGAAACCTTAAGAAGTGAAAATTCAATTAGGGAAGAGGTTGACTACCTCTTCTTAAAAAAAAAAATATTGACATAGGTATGCTACTGATGCTTAGTCAACTTGTGTATGTACATGGTCTATCTATATAGCAGGGCACATATGTACACGTCCAGACCCACAGTAGGATGTGTACACCTCTATAACTTCTCAAAAAAGAAAACAAACAGGTTGACTGACAGGGCAGGGAGAACTAGTATGGCACCAATAGGTGACCAGAATCCCTTAAAGACTCAGAAGACTTACATAACCTCAAAAGGTAATAAAACCAATCAAACACCCAAAAAATCCCCTAAAACCCTAGAGGCTTCCCTAGTATGGTCGTCAGTTCTGCTAGTATGGAAAACCCCCCTATGGTCGTCAGAATGTAGGAAGATCAATACTGTCTAAAAGTCTCCTACTTTTCTAACTACCCCGAACATATCCCAGACTTATGCATGAAAGAAAAAGTGAGAAGGATCGAGTAATTGTATCTTTTACTTTATGTACAGTGTCTATCCTCTCACACTTGATAGCTCCATTGACTGCAAGCCTCCTCCCAAGGCTAACCTGCATTCACAGACAAATAAACAGGAAACTACAAACATGCATCTCATATATAAATCATGGGTTAGATGTTAGAATAAAACATAAATCAAATACAAACATTTGACACATCATATTTGGGGATAGGAAAAGTATTTCTTTTATTGATATCACAATGTTCACTTACAACAATGTTGGCAACTACTCCACGAACTTGGTCTGGGCTCCTCTTCACCAAACTCCAACTGCGCCTCTGCGTATCCTTATCCTCTCAAAATTCTTCTAGGGAAATGGAATAGGCTTATGATGGAGGAAAAAGGGAAAAATGGGAAATTTTGAGGAAAATCTCACAAGGTGGCTGGAATTTCTTCGGGAAAGGAGGGGATGTGAAACGGGCATAATTTCACTATTCTTATTCTTAGATTAGGAATGAGACCCCAAAACCTCCTTTTATATGACAAAAGGATGGTTATTCGGTTGGGTGACGGGCTATATGCGGTGGATCAGTTGTGAAACTACCCAATAGCCTGTAATCTCAACGAATTCCTTGCAACTTTTTCATTTTTGCAACTTTTGCGAGTATACGAGGGTTGTAGTGGTGCAACTAACATACGTGCGTGGGCTATAGTGGTGCAGAAGACGTACATACATGGGCAGTAATAGTGCAGGTCATGTACATATTAAAAAATAGTGTTTTTAAGAAGAGAAACTCAATGATGGCTTGGAAAAAATAGCAAGTAGGAGGGCCTGATGCCAGGTATGCATGTGTAGAGAAATTTAGGGTTATAACATGCCCAACATTTTTTTTTAGATCATTACTCGACTATGGTGCATCAGGAATAATTTCATAGAGTATCCGAGATTGAGCATATATAAGATCTAATTGTTGGGATTTGAGTATGGCCTCTTCCTCAGTCATCACCCCAGATGTAGAAACATCCTTCGAAATATATGGAAATAGGGACTTAAGAAACCAATCCAATAGAAACTCTAAAGTAATGTTATCTTTAATAAACATATTTCTTCTACACCACTCATGAATGTGATCCAAGATGTGGATGTCTTTTTCCTGAAGAAAATTCGATAAAATCTTGGTATCGGTGTGATAACGAACCGGTAGTTGAAATTTGTTGAGAAAAACTAAGGCCAACTAATGGAAATTTTGGTATGTTCCCCCTGGTAACTCCATGTACCATTTTCCATAAATCTGTGTAAGGGTGCATTGAAATAGCCACAAATAGACCAAGCCATCATTAAGAGAGTTTGACGAGCACCTTAAGTGAAAAGTAGTAACATGATCTCCTAGATCCTCGCCACTCTTACCCACAAATTTTAGAATGTTAGAGAGAATCTTGGTAGGAACTACGAGCCATGTTGTATCATGACACATGAGGTCGTTGATTAATCTTGAAATATCTATCAAAGTTAGCGTGGATAGAAAAGGGAACCTTGGTTGCGGAGTTTGATACCATGCTCCCAAGAAAGAATGACTTTGAGATACTGTGGGCCAAGGATGGTTCTGGTAGGAACCATGGATATGCTCGGTAGGATAATATCCCCCTCCTAATTGATTCATGAAAGGCTATAAAGGCAAAATCACTGATGGGACCTCTTGTAAGGAAAAATAGGTATGATACAGATTACCCATGTGAGGATATATATTTCCCCCGATGAAGGAACTCTATACATGGGGTTTCCCATGTTAGAAAATTGTTTCCCCCTTGATGTAATACTAGATTTTATGGGATAATTTTCCATAATAAAATCATTCGTTGGAACAGGCATTGTGGACGATGGATAGACGGACAAGATATATGAAGTAGAAACACCTCCCATTTTCCCATTTCATCCTTGAAAATTATAACTATGAATAGGTCTTAACATAGGAAATGATTGAGGGATATTCCCCCCACTAAATGGGAAAGGATTAAAAGGAGGCAATGTGCCCCCCAACCCAAAAATAGCATTGGCGTTAGATGTCGGAATGGAGGATGACATGTGTAAAGTCATATTCGGCATACCAAAATAAAAAGGATTAGAGTCTAGAGGCATCGACTGAGCACTATAACTAGGCATCCCCATCGAAAAGGTGCTAAGAGAAATGTATATTGATGATGGTGAAATCATACTACTCGAAAATATATAAGGATTTGTCCCCATGGACTGAGATGAGCTCATGGACAGGGTAGCGCTAATTGAGGGAGTCATAGGAATCCAAGTAACCAATGATGAGGGACTCACGGGGAATCCACTAACCATAGAAGAGGTTGGAGTCAAAGGGTTTCTTGACAGACTCATATTTGAATCAGTACTCATGATGGGATGATTGCGAGCCTGAGCGAAAGAGATTTATGTACAACATTTATTAATTTTACGCCTTTTAGGAGGTGGATTTGGTATCGAATCAAACTATGGTAATTGATTCAAGAGATGAAGAGACCAGTGGGGAGGCTGGTCTTGCTCCATGATGACTTAAAACTCATGATGTAAAGAAAAATACTAAGGTCAACTAATATACAAAGAGCACACTCCTAAATAAAACTAGAGGTCAATGCATGCAAACAAGAGAGGGTGGATGAAAAGGGACCTCCCGAAATAAAGAAGGTATGCCTCTCTTAGGAGGGGATTGAGACTCCCGAACAACCAAGTGCAGGTAATAGAATCATTTATAAGGACCCTCATGGGCTTGACAATGCAATCGGTCAGACTCCTCCGAAGAGAATATCCTCCATAATGTTTGTGTGTTGTTCGATCCCTATATCACTCAGGGTACATGCAGAATAACCCTTGCAAGTAACCTATGTGGATACCTAGGATAGGAAACTAAGGTCACTATGATATATCTAATTCTTGGGAGAAAAATTGTAGGTAAGGTCCACCGTATGGGCATGGTAGCTAAGCTCGAATCTCAAGAATAACCAAGGTACCCCAAGAACTCCTAGATACAAATAGAATCCAAGAAATATCTCTAACGCTAGGAAGGTATTAGAGGGCTATCTCTGCAACCAAGTTCATGCCATCTCATGCTTAACTTTGGTTTTAGTGGAGTCTCCCAAGAACACCAATTATATAATGTATTTCACCACTCCCTAGACAAGCACCTACGTTGATTTTTGTTGCCTTGGAAAAGTTTACTCACAAAATCCTATTCCAAGGCCCTAAATCCTAAAATTGTTTGTGTACCCTAAAAGATAAAATATTTCTAATCAATTTTAATTGTTGAGCATTAATTTTAGTGCCTTTTTTTTACTCAAGAGCTATGGTTGTGAAACTAATGGTGTTATGACTTAGAATATGAAAGAAGCGCATGTAAAAACACTGCTAAGTACTAGTCTTGTTTTTCAAAAGAAATGGTATGATTTTAAATGTCGTGCACAATATGAAATATCTTTCAATTTCATTGGAAATGCAGTCTTTCCTAAAATTCCAATACTAATGCAATCTAGAAAAAATTACAAATGCTTCAAATGAAATGCAATATTTATTTATTTTCAATATAGAAAAATGAAAATAAAAAAACCAATTTTTTTTTTGTATTTTCAATGTAACATAATCAAAATGAAAAATAGAACTAGTAACCTCTCATACAAGCCCTACTGCAAGAACAGGAAGACAATACAAACAATACACCAAGAGGCTACTTCTTAGACCTAAATACAAGGACTAAAAATGAGAAAAATAACAAGAAACAAATTTTCCAAAAATTCAACAATAAAACAACTTCCTATCACTCTGCAATCACTACACAAACATGACAGAGACCTGAGAAGACTCAACAACACATAACCCACCCAACAAACACCAAAATGAACCTAAAAGGATTAGAAGGATATGTACGTGACTGTTCTAGGAATAGAAGCGTATGTACGTTCCCTATACACGGAAAACCCACGTATGTACAGGACTATTCATGGAAAACCATCCTATGCCAAGAAAAACACTAACTGGGTAAGAATTAAGCCAAGAAACTCAGATACACAACAATGTCGAGGTTGTTAATCTACAGGCGACACAAAAACTTAAGCAAACAAAGTGCAATCAAAGAGAAATATCACCAACTAACCCCAAAAAGGAGAATCCCCAGTGGAGTCACCAATTTTGTTATGAGGAATAAATCTATAGGGCTTGGGGTAGGACCACAATAGACAGAACGACACCAAGGAATCAACTCAAATCTAAAATATGCTAGATAAATTTAAATGCAAATAAAATAAAGGATGTAATCCTACCTCTTCCAGACATTCATAGGAGACCATCGTTGAGCTCATAATCCAATGTTTGATACCTCCAATTTCTCCTGAACATCCAATATACATAGGCATATAGAAAATGTATGAAATATCAGCATATAAACTAGCATAATCCATCAACATGTATAGAAAATTTACCCATGGAAAATAATAAAAACATTTGCAACATATAATTAGATGAGAAACGAGTATTTCTATTAATATAATCAGTAGAAGTACATAGGTGACAAACTTTAGTATAAACAAATCGTCGAAACCCATAAACTAAGTCCCTCCACCTGGGCTTTCACAACTTCAATCCTCCATAAGGAAAGTTCACAAGTTCTGGGAATAATTGGGTTCCTCCTTCACAAGATAGGGACAACTTGGGGGCTGAACATAAGGAGAGCTCAAACTTAAAGGACTAAGGGATGAAGACTCAAGGATGTAACATGGGGAAAAATTTCTCCAGAGTGTACTTGCTCTCGACTTTTTCTTCTCCTCCATACAAGGTTTATATATGTCTCAATTTATAGCCTCCAAATAGAATTGAAAGATCGAATCAGAGCGTTTCCATCATATGGAGGGATAATGATCATGGATCTCATGACTTGTCATAGAAAACCTGAAATATTTTTAATTTTAAGCACAAAAATCGATGTATGTGGGATGTAATGGAGCAACTTACATATATGCAAGTTGTATAACTGTATCCCGTGTATATGTACAAAATTTTGAATTTTTTACTTTTGACTGAGCAAAATGGGGAAACTGAGTCTGTAGAGGGAAAGGGTAGGCCACCAAAGCATAATGCATAAGGTGTGGAAAAAATTGTTATAACACTACTATTGGCTAGATCTTTCCACACCACTATCACTTGGGGTAAATTATGGTTGACTTCACCTTCTTCTTCACTTTTTTCATCGCTTCTATCTTGTTCTTCTCTTTCTTCAATTCCAATCTCTTCACTATCTGTTGTGTTTTCTTCTTGATTAAAAATGTGCAAGGGGGGTGGGACAAAGGGGGGGGTAAGTCCATATTCTTCTAAAAATTCTCGTGACGTGACCCAAAGAGGTATCTACTTGTTGCCATGCAATATCATCCAATAATATCACTTCTTCTCCCCCACCACTATGGGATCCTCCATCCTCCTTTTCTTTTGGTGCACCAATAATCTACGCCTTCTCTTCCTGACCTAACAATGTACCACAAATGTGATCTCCTTCCTCTGAGTCGATACACACACTTCCACTACATGCTTCATCTTCTGGTTTGATCTATGCACTACCACCTTGCACAAAATCTCTCTCTCCAATCAATACATGACTTCTCCACCCACCATCCTCTCTCCTTCTCAGTGTAATACCAATACATTGAGTTCTAAATTATCTTATAATTGTCTCCTAACTATATTGTGTGAAAAATTCTCTTCTTTTTAGCACACAACCGTGTAATGCTTCCTCCTCTAAGTCTATCGGTGCACCACAAATTTGTGTTCGTGCACCACACATGTGTGATCTATTCTCTCTTAAGGATGTGACATAGCACAATAGCCAAAGGGTACAAGATTCATCACCTAGGCCCTCACTGCCACTACCATCACTATTGGTATCTTCAATGCCAAGCCTCTTCATAGGAATTTCCTTTCCTATGCTCCACTCTAGCATAACATCATCTCCCACACCACTTCCTGGTGTGAGTTTTCTCTTCATCCAAGGCCCAACACCTTGTTTTTCACCCTTGGCTAAGTCTTCTCTACTCCTATGCTCATCTTTGTCTCTTAGCTCATCTCTTCTTGCATATTTCTTGGCTCTTTTTCTCCTCTACTCTTCTCTTCGGGGTTCATTCCATACCTCACCTCATCTTGATAATTTATAGATCCTCCTTATTGGACCCATTCTCTCTCTTTTCTGACTTTCCCATGTCTTTGCAAACCCCCCACCGTGCTAGGGGGTTTACTCGGCCATTCTATCGGCCTTCATGTGTATCATTCTTCTTTCTACGAAAAACATCTTGATCCAGAATGGAATTTCTTTTAACATCTGCTCCCTTGGACCTTCTTCAAACTTTCTTTCCACCTCATCTAAAGAATCAATATACTTTATAGTGAACTAAATAATGTATCCTTCCTTCACTCGAGTGAACCAAAAATCAATAGACTGAGTCGACTTGTTATCAAGCACCTTCAATCTGTCAAGATTGGCCTGATCAGAAACTATTGGCTCCAATGGTAATGCTTCTGAATTGACATCTGATTGTCTCTTTAACCATTCATGCAGAAGACACAATTTCGTGAAGAAGAACTCATGCATATCTGAGTAAAGATATATTCCTTTCCATTCCTTCATGTTCACCTGCAATCCTTGCATCTCTCACAGGGAAAACTCATCTTCTTTCGCTTCTATCCAATATTGAATCTCCTCCTTAGAAGGATGTTAGCTCATTTTTCTTTTCCTCCATTAATCTCAACAAGACTTCAGGTCCTGGAAACATAACCATTTGTTGGGTTCACCTTCAGTCCATGCTTTTGTGTGTTCTATCTTTCTCAATGTTAGAGATTTTTATACCAAGGGTTCATCCAAATCTATCCAAAAAAAACCCAAAGCAATGGCATATCAATCCTCGGCCAAGGCCGAAAAAGGTCTCACTCAAGATGCAGAGAGGATCATAGAGACCATAAGGTATTGTGATAGGGATGAAGGATTAAACATATGAAACATTACTGCGATTAGCATCCATGTAACTCAAGTATGATAAACTATTTGGAAATAAGATATGAAACAATACACACACATATTCAATTCATTCATCATAGACATAGATTAGATCAAAACTTCCATATCTTTATTACTGAGGGAATTCCATCACATCATAATTATACAGTGCGTTGAACAACTTCCTATGATAGCCATAGAACTTCATATCATTACTATATAAACTAGTGGAAATACAACATAATTCACCATGCACCTTTCCTTAGGACTCAAACATATCAAAGACACGGGAATATATTCAAAACATAACAAAATTACAACAGGCTCATAGTGAGCTCGATACTAGTAGATAAGTGATCCAAGTGGATATTGGTGGCCACCCACCTTTTCCAACTGGCTCAAAACAATTTTCTGGCAAATTTGGCAATTTACTATTTTTAGCAGTTTTTAACTTCTGGGGCCATTTAAGGGCCCAAATGAAGGTTTTTCGAGATCGAGGTTCTAAATAACATTCGAAGACATAATTGATCCCCCAAAATGAATCTCCTTGACGATACCTTTCCAACGAGCTATCATACGCCTAAAACGAAGATCGTATGAAAAAGTTACGACCCCGGGAAGTTGATGTACTAACTTACCCAAACGGGGCCCACATGACTTTTGGCGCTTCATATCCTAGGGTTAGGTTTTTGGATGTCTATGGTTTTTGGCATTCATTTTTATTGTAAAAAGGCCTTCAGAGCCTCATTGACTCATCTTCTTGTGAATGCAAGTAGTCGTCACATCTCTTCTCAGAGATAAGTTGCCACCATTCTAGCGAGTCTTTCACTCTGTATTTTTACAGTCTCTGTACATTTCTTTCATTAATAGAAATCATGTATTAGTATATATCTATGTTTATGGTTACATCTCTGATAGGTTTCTGTTATATTATTGAATATATGTGATATCTCTGTGCATTTCTTTATTATATCTCCGATCTCATTTCGTGCCAAAAATAATCTGGATCAATAAGCTAACTCAAAACTCTCTAACTAGCTAGATAGCCAATCCACGAAATAACTCTTGTTCTGAGCTTAGAGATCCCTTTTGTATCTTTCATTGTTGGGGAGCATTATCTCTTTCTACTCTGCTCCACTCACTTGTCTGATCCAACTGCCTTGCACGCTTCTGGTTCCTACTAGTTCTCCACATAGACTCTCTTTATCAGGGGAAATCTTAACTTCTTGACCAAATCATCTTCT
>SNQJ01S0030893.1:31549-51044 GCA_010110895.2 Picea sitchensis
GGTGGAGGGTGCACGTCTGAGGTGCATCACAGGAGTTGCAAATTTTTTTATGACAGACAAGTCTTGGCGTGATGAATCTGTGTATGAGTTTCTTAGTGAGTTGAGGTGAGTCATGTGACTCTTCCCAAGTTGTAAACTAAGCCGATAGTGCTCATATTTTAATTGTTTCGTAATAATAAGACTTATCCAGGTGTTAGACATGTTTTTTTCTACCCACACTATATCTATGTGTATCTTGTTTTTTTCGCAAGTGTTCTCTTTGTTTCATGGATGTATGCTTAAATGACTAAGTGTTAAGACAATTAACAAATTGTCTAAGTATACAAGATATTTTCACTAGAGTAGGAGTGTGACTCACCCGTAGACTAAAATGGAGTATGGGTATGCTCTAGGTGAAGAGGCATAGTCTAGACGAAGAATCCTTGGTGTTTCCAAGAAACCAAGTGAGAAACATTGTAGTGTCACATGCCCTCAAGAGATGCACGATCACAAGATTTGAGCAGGCATCATGTGGGGACGTGATAGATGGTATCAGATCTTGAAGCATGCTCTACTACTGTGGTGGTGATAGAGATGAGCAAGAAGGAAGTTTTTTGTGGAGAAAATTTAGTGGGAACGTTCATAGATTTGGTGAAAAGTTCAGTGGAGCAAACTAGTTCATCACAAATAATTTGCATAAGACTTACAACAGAGGTTCATGTTGACAGTGCGGTGGAAGGTTGATCTGGGTGCACACCTTTTATAGACTAAGAGAATTCTTTTTGGTGAAACGAAGTACTTGGATAGGGTGGGTGATCATAGAATTTATCATAGAGTTCATTGTAGAAATTTTTGCAAAATTGATCACAGAGGAAGTTTGGGAACAAACTTGGTGAAGGTTCGGTAAGGTGGACTGGCCCTTTGTAGAGATAGTCTGGGAACTGACTTGGTTGGTTTGATTTTTGAAAAAATTAAGTGCCATATATGTGTGCACACCTTGAGAATACCAAGCATAGAGGTTGTGGGGTGAACTGAGCACTTGGGAAAGGAAGAAGATAAAAATATGTGTGCCAGATCTAATTGCGAAAATGGTCATAAAGGGTGATCACGAAGAGGAGTAGTTTTGGGTTACAGTAAATGGAAGCACTTGGGTAATTTGGATGACTTGAGATGACCTAGAGAAGCTTTGCAACAAGGCAGTTGGTTTGGAACATTTTCATCATGACATCTTCATGTCGTGCATCACCAAGAATAACAATTGAGTTGATCTAGGTTATTGGATGAGTGGGTCGACTCCGGCCTTCATATGAGGTAACTCTTTGCATAGTTACACAATTAATTTAACAACAATGTGACTTGGAAGTCGGGTAGAGTGTGCATGGTTCCTTAAAGCGAAAACATTTAAGGCAACATGGGAAGTTTGGGACTTATATGGATTTTTGAAGTGGACGGATGGACTCAACATTGTACCACAACGAAGGTGATATGTATCTATATGTATTTTCATATGGTTATTGAGCGGAATTCATGTGGAGAGTCGGTGACTTGGGTAAGTGAAGGTCCAAGACAACAAAGTTGAACCATGGTGCAACCAAGAATGTCATTGGGAAGGTATGGTTGGTTTTGAGTTATTGCATTTCCTAAGTGATATGGTGAGTTCTTTGAAGGGAAGTCGAATGAATTGGTGGTTCAAGTGTAATATATTTCCACAGTGAAAACCGATAGACTTGAGGTTGACTCAAGTGTTGCAGATTCAAAGAAGTCATGTAGCATTTAGGATTCCTTGACTTGGGTGAATGTGAAAAGAGCTTAGGGAAACCTGTTTGCATGAGTCTAGTGGTGAACTTAGGAAAATTTAGGTGTAGTTTTGGAGGTTACTTGAGGATTTCCCTTAATCTTAGATGAGGTACCTTGGCATTTTGATTCCCTAGAAAAATTTGTTGGTTCATGCAATGACTTGACAGTCATGATGACAGTGCCATGTTTTGGATGCTTTTAGGAGGTTCAAGGAAGTTATGTTCCAGGAGATGGATGGATGTAAGAAAAATGTCAGGAAATGAGAGACACTTCCACACTAAACCTAGCAAAAGAGAAGAAGAATTTATTCAAGAACGTAAATGACACAACAATCACACAGTACACTAATATTTTACCCTAGAAACCCTTAACCAGGAAAACCAACATTCCTTGAGTGTTATTCTCTCTTGTTGTCTTATTCAATATGAATAAAATGTTACATGTCTAACCTTGGTCCACACCTAAGACACAATCGAAATCATACCCTCTTGTCTACGCAAGAACAACCATGTAGCCAATCTAGCTTACATCTACACGACCAACAACCTACGATTAGACATGCATTAATCTGCATTACATCATTATCACATTTTTCATTATTATTCTTTACGGCCTTACAAAACACCTCTTTATATGATTTACGACGGGAAAACCCCTAAATATTGGAACCCAAAAATGGTTATAGATCCATGCAAATCATTGGCTACAAATCCTCCAAATATCGAGATTCTGTTACAATCAACTCCAATTCAAATTACCAGTCGGGCTACATTTGGTCTCTAGTTAGTCATCTCACTCCTACAATTCGTCCTCTTGTTGGTTGAATTTTCATCAATATCTTTGACTTCAACTTTACCCGGTTGACTCCCTCGACCTTCGACTTGTTGTCGGTCCACCTCGACCTTTGACTTGTAGTCAATACACCTCAACCTTCGATCATCAGTCGATTCACCTCGACTAGAATTTCACTGCAAAGAATATAAAAACCCAACATTCTCCCACTTGTTGTCTTCTTTGATGAAAAAGGAGATCCCTGAACTTTCATTCACAGACCCATTGCAACAATTCCCATTTCCTCTCTGCACCAAGAGAACTTCACAACACTCACAGACTCGGTCAATGAGTCTGCTATGTTTTCCAACATGTCTACTTTCTCCAGTATCACCTTGTTACTTTCCACCATATCTCTTATGAAAGGGTATTTTACATCAATGTGCTTAGTCTTTGAATGATAATCATGGTTCTTTGCCATAAATATTGTTCTTTCACTGTCACAACTCACCTTCATAGCTCTATGCTTAAACCCAATTCCTGAACACAACCTTTGCATCCATACCACTTCTTTGCTTCCATGAGTGGTCACCATGTATTCATCTTATTTTGTATACAAGGCTACAATCACATGTCACTTACTCATCAAGCTTATTGCTCCACTGAACATATTGAAGACATATTCGTTGGTCGAACTCCATCGATCTAGATCTTCAGCCCAGTCGGCATCGACAAAGCCATGTACATTTACTTTACCATTGTCACCTCTAGGTATTCCTTGGTAGCATATAGCATATCCCTTAATGCCACACAAATACCTAAATACTCTCTTAACAGTTGTCTAGTGCTCCTTTCCAGGTATCAACATGTACTTGCTCAACACTCCCACTGCATGGGAAATTTTTGGTTGAGTGCAGACCATCACATACATTAGACTACCAACAACACTTGCATAGGGAAAACGTGCCATTTCCTCTATTTCTTCTTGTTTCTTTAGACACTGTTCATCAGTAAGCCTTGCTCCCACATGAATTGACACCTTCATTGATTTACAATCCTTCATGTTGAACCCTTTCAGAACTATTTCAATATACTTCATCTAATTCAACCAGGGATTTCTAGCGGATCGATCTCTCTTAATCTCCATTCCCAAAATGAAGTTAGTTGCACCGAGATCCTTCATGTCGAACTTGGAGTATAGTTTCTTCTTCACCTCCTTTATTGCATCCATGTTGTTTCCAATCATTAACATGTCATTGACATACAAAGCTACATATATGAAACACCCACCTTCTTCCTTGAGATATATGTAGTGATCAACTTTGCTTTTCACAAATCCCAAACTAGGGATGTATGTATCAAAATTTTGGTACCACATCCTTGGTGATTGCTTTATACCATTAAGGGATATTTTCATTTTGCACACCAACTCTTGCTTTCCCTTTACTATAAATCCTTCAGGTTGTTTCGTGTAGATTTCTTCTTTCAAGTCCCCATGTAGGAACGTTGTCTTCACATCCATCTGTTCTATCTCCAGATTGAATGTTGCAGCCAGAGACATTAGTACTCTAATGGAAGTTAGTCTTTCAACATGGGAAAAAATCTCACCGAAGTCAACTCCCTCGACTTGTGAATAACCTTTCACTACCAGTCGAGCTTTGAAATTCTTGACTTGTCCTATGGCATTCATCTTATTCATGAATACCCACTTGTTGCTGATGAGATTTCTTCCACTAGGTAACTTGAATAAATCCCATGTCTCATTATTGTACAAGGATTCCATCTCTTCGACCATGGTGTCCTTCCAAAGTTTACCCTCTGCTGATTTGATTGCCTCACCGACTGACTTGTGCTCATCGTCGATGACAATTAGCAAAAATGAGAATCAAAAGTCGGGCATACTATACCTTTAAATTGGTTTTCTTATTCTTTCTTTCCTCCTTACCACTGAAGTCAGTTGTTCCACCTCTTCCTCAGATTCAATCAACTCATATGAATCATATTTGTTGTTCCTCAGTTCAAACCGCACCGTATCAAGATTATTCTCGGTCTGAACAACTTCCTCAGGCTCGGACTTACCTATGAATCCTTTGAAGAAGACATATTTATTGTACACTATTCTCCTTGATGCATGATCCCAGAGCTTATATCCTTTCATTCCTTCTTTATACCCAATGAAAATACATTTGATTTCTTTCTTTTCCAGCTTGCTCCTCTTTTCCTTGGGAACATACACAAATGCATCACATCCAAATACTTTGAGATGTTCCACTGAAGGATTCTTACTGGACCATACCTCATGTGGAGTCGTGTTGACTAGTGCCGACGAAGGAGACATATTCACCAACTATATTTCATTGTCAACTGCCTCCGTCCAGAATTCTTGTGCAATCCTGGCACCATTGAGCATGCTCCTTTCCTTATCCATCAATGTTATGTTCATTCTCTCGCTAAATCCATTTTGTTGTGGGGTATATGGTGTGGTATTTTGGCTTGCTATGCCACATTTCTTACAGAACTGATCAAATTATTTTAAATAGAATTCACCATCATTGTCAGTTCTCAGCACTTTAATCCTTTTCTTTGTCTGGTTTACCACAAGATATTTAAACTCCTTAAATCTCTCTAAAATATATGATTTTTTCCTCAGGAAATATATCCATGTCTTCCCAGAAAAATCATCTATGAAGGAGACATAATACATGGATCCACCAAGTGAAGGCACTGTAACCGGGCCAAACACATCACTATGCACCAAATCTAGAATCTCACTTTCCCTTGTCTCTCCCGATGGGAACCTCACCCGACTTTGTTTTCCATATATGCAATGTTCACAAAATTCAACCTCTAAACCACATTCGGGAAAACCTTCAACCATACCTTTTCTTTACATAACTTGAAGTCCTTTTTCTCCAATATGTCCCATCCTCTCGTGCCATAACCTGGTCGAGTCAATTTTATCATGTCTTGTCGAGTCAATTTGAATCGGCTTAGATTGATTCGAGTTGACGTCGAGTCGATTCGAGTCGTAGTTGGTTCGATTTCAGGATAAACAATGCAATTGCATCTAGTCGAGTCGACACTCCCTAACAACTTATATATGGTACCAATCCAAACTCCTTTCATTAAGACCATCACACTTCTGACCATATTTCATGAATCCTTATGAAACAGAGTATGCACACCTACATCACTCATCTTGCTGATAGATATTAGGTTTCTTTCCAAACCCGGAATGTGTATCACACTTGGAAGGGTTATTTTCCTCCTATCCTGCAGTATCAATCAAACTCTTCCCCGTCAAAAAATTTTGGTTGTTGAGTCGTCCCCCAAGAACACATCACCCCCATCATATTGTTCATATTCACATAACCATTCTTTATGTGGTGTCATATGATAGGATGTTGTTGAGTCGATCAACAAAACATCTTGATTTGATTGTGTATTGGTTGACGCCAATTACACAACACCTCCCTTATTTGGGTTCATCATTCTCTTAGTCGACTACTTCTCGTCGGATCCAACACTGAATTTTGTTTCCTTCGACTTACAGTGCTTTTTATAATTCCCATATTTACCACATTTCCATTATCCTCATGTTGACTAAACCGGGTATTTAGATCTACCCTTAGAATTGAAGTTTCTACCAGAGAATCTACCTTTATCTCTGTTTATCGGTTGACCTCTCACTACTAGAGAATATTTGGTCGATCCTTCCATGTTCTTCCTTCTCATTTCTTCTGACAGTAGTGAAGCAACCACGTCCTCTAGCGCTAGTGTGGTTGTATTACCCCCAATATCCAAAACTAAGCTATCCTAGGAGTCTAGAAAAGAACATCATAGGTTGATACACTTCTCCTCATCAGTGATATTAATATCCACAGACGATAACTGGCTTAACACGGTATTAAACGCATTTAAATGCTCAATCACCGAACTTCCATCACTCATTCTCAAAATATACATTTTATGTATAAGAAACAACTTATTTACCAGATATTTTGACTGGTATAAGCTTCCCATCTTGTCCCACAGTTTCTTGGCCGAATCTTTACCTAAGACATTCAGTAGCACTGAATCTCCAAGACAAATCCAAATTGTACTTCTTTCTCTTCTTTCGATTTTCTCTCATTCTTTCATCAACATGCATGTCAGCTAGGTACCTGGACAGACCGATGTCCATTGTTCTCAATCTATAAGAAGATATTCCATTTTAAGCTCCCAAAGCTCGAAATTTTGACGATTGGATTTTTCTATCTCTATTCTAGAACTGCTCTCCATTCTTTACCATGATATTTAATACAATTTATGACTTACGACTCTTACTGTACCTAGGTTTTAGTTACCAGATTCAAGATTAGTAAATCAAGATCTGATATACTCGCCAAATCATAACACCACTCTGATAACTCACTTGTTAGGGAAGACCTAAGCTCTAATACCACATGTCAGGAAATGAGAGACACTTCCACACTAAACCTAGTAGAAGAGAAGAAGAATTTAATCAAGAACAAAAATGACACAACAATCACACAGTAAATCGATATTTTACCCTGGAAACCCTTAACCAGGAAAACCAACATTCATTGAGCGTTCTTCTTTCTTGTTGTTTTATTCAATCTGAATAAAAGGTTACATGTATAACCTTGGTCCACACCTAAGACACAATCAACATCATACCCTCTTGCCTATGTAAGAACAACCCTGTAGCCAATTCGGCTTACATCTACATGACCAACAACATACGATTACACATGCATTAACTTGCATTACAACATTATCACATTTTTCATTATTAGCCTTTACAGACTTACAAAATGCCTCTCTATAGGATTTACAATAGGAAAAACCCTAAATATTGGTGCCCAAAAAGGGTTACAGATCATTGGCTACAAATACCGCAAATCCCAGGATTTTGTTACAATCGACTCCAATCGGGATTACCAGACGACCTTCTTTCGGTCTCTAGTTAATCGTCTCACACCCGCACTTCGACCTCTTGTTGGTTGAATTGTTGTCGATATCTTAGACTTAAAATTTGCCCGGTCGACTCCCTCGACCTTCGACTTGTTTCCAATCCACCTCGACCTTCGATCGTCAGTCAATTCATCTTGACTATAATTTCACTGCAAAGAATATAACAACCCAACATAAAGAATTCGACCAAGAATTGTTTGCATTCAACCTGGATGGTCAAAACATAGACCAAGTGAATTGGGTGGTGTTCGCTCGCCTTTGGTATGGGACATTGGATGAGGCAAAGAATACCTTGGTGACTTGTGGATATTTTTACAATGACTCATAAATCTACATGGGTCATTGGTTAAGTTTGGAAGAAGCATTGGTTCGACCATGCTTAATGCATGGAAGTTATTTCAAGTGACTTATCCACTTGGAATGCTTTGGAAAATTTGTAGGGACATTTGAGAAGTGTAGGTATGTTGGTCACACTCATCGCATATGTTGAGTTTTGGAGAGGTGACTTGAAGGAAGGAGGTGAGTTGAAGAGTTTCCTTGGTTTGGAGGATTGTGTGGACATCCAGATTGTAGCATGAAGAAATTACTTGGACATGGGAGTTTATCTGATATTGGGCATCATGGTTGATGGTGAAGCCTAACCAAACCAAGGAATAAAGAGGTAGATGCAGCAACATGGCCAACTGATGAAGTAGTGGGGCAAAGGCAATTTGGATGTGTAGTTATTAGTACATATGGGTTGTTTCATATCCTAATACATATATGAATATGGGGATAATTTGGCCAAGGAAGCCAAAATTGCGGAATTGATCACAGTTTGAGTCACAAGGGAAGAGTTGGTTGTATGTGCAAATGCACGATGATCTCCCTTGACTATTCACAGACTTGGATGCAATGCCGATTGTGTGTATAAGATTGGATTACTATACCATGAGGTGGACGGTGGATTCAATTTTCCATAGATAACTTCATTTTGGGGTGAATCCATAGTGAAACAAGGTGAGGGGTGACTTTTCCTTAGTCTAAGGTTGTTTTGCAAATGGACTGGATTGTGGAAGGAAGTGACCAAGTTTTAGGCATGTTCTAAATTCTCAAGGAATGAACATGATAGTTCAACACTTGGATAGTTAGTGCATGAGAGCATGAATAAGAGGTCAAAGTATGTATGCACCAATAGGTTAAAAGTGCATCACTTAGACATTGTGAAGGATCTCCTTAACAAAGATTGAATGATGGAAACAGTAGTAAGGCAAGGGTGGACACATGCTTTAGTCTTTGGAGTTGGATGGAGTGATAGAGATGAGATAAAAAAAAAAAACTANTGGAGATGAACATTTCAAGAACTAGACGTGACGGTTGCATTGATCAGTTGTCTGGTGAAAGAATTGAGTCTAGCAAAGACATGACAGAGTTGGTTGAAGTATGGATGCAATAATAAGATCACGAGAGTTCAACACTTAGACATTTTTGAAGTTTTGATTGAGGTTGCAGCAACAATTGAGGTAGAAACAACAAAAACATAATGGAGAGTGATCATCGTAGTGAGACAGTGGCAGCTTGGGATTTGTAGACAGAGTTAGGGAAGAGACCTATTTCCAATGCAGCAGATAGATTGGTCACACACAACTTGGGTAGAGGGTAGTGTGGATGGTTGCACAAGTTTTGGATAGTTTCACAGGTTGTGGATGATTGCAATGTAAGTTGGAAACTTGGGATTTCCACTTCACAAGGGAAACTTTGGGTTTCCACTTTTACATAAATTTGGGGTTTCCAATTGGCACAAAACTTGGGGTTTCCACCAGACTTAGTTGTGATGGAGACATGAGTTCGGGCAGAGACTTGGAGATCATAGATTTTTTGGATTTTGTCGGGGATGGAAATGACTTGATGTGGGGGAGGATGTAAGGTATTTGGATAAAAGGGTGCGGAGACCCTTGCTCAAGTAATCAAGGAGATGGAATTTAGGGTTTCTATGACACCCAAGAGTTGCATTGATTGGGGAAATGGATGCCTTGGGTGCATGAACACACTAAGGGGATTGCCCAAGCATGAATCGACCAAGATAATGAGTGTACCAAAGAGGTTGGGGTGCATTGACATGAGGAGAGAACCAGGGTTGGGGTGAATCGGTCCCGAGGGACACAAAGGTTGATGAGTGCATGGGTTCATTTGGGTGTACCAGGTATGTGAAGGGGTGCAACAGTTCGTTTGGGTGCATTGGTTTGCGAAGGGACACGACACACCTAAAGGATGTGATGGTTCACGAAGGTGATTTTTGGATTCCATATAAGAGCACACGTTAGAATAAGGATATAAATATCAGAGTCAACATTTTGCGGTAGACTTGGATGAAGAGAGGCAAGCTCCCTCAAGGAGCCAAGTCGCTCCACATGGGAGGAATTGTGCTGCCTTGAAGTGATTTTGTGGATAGATTTGGGGAGACCTTCTTTAGGATGAGTTTGAGGAAGTCTTGTCATAGTTATAGGTGAGACATGTTATGAGACAAAACTGCAGGTTTGTGTGAAGTCTTGTGACAAAGAAGAGACAGTGAGTTTGTAGTGGGTACAAATTTGAGGTGCAACGTAGGAGTTGCAAAAGTTGTTACGATGGATGAGTCTTGGTGTGATGAATCTATGTATGAGTGTCTTGGTCAGGTGAGACGAGCCGTGTGACTCTACCCAAGTTGTAAACCAAGCCAATAGTGCTCATATTGTAATTGTTTCACAATAATAAGTCTTAGCAGGGTGTTAGACACGTTTTATGTCACCCGCACTATATATGTGTGATGCAGGAGCATCCTGCTCCAAAACTCATTGTATATTTGGTCAATCTAGGGAATCTTTTATTTAGGTTCCATAAGCATGATTTAATGTGTTTTCATATGTTTTTATCAATTTGAAATATAATGTGTGTGAGGATTAAGATGTAAATTGTTCTCGAATATGTGAGAACATGAGAGGATGAGGATTGAAAGATATTAGGAGATTTTTGATCTCATAGGGATTGTAAATCTTAGATTAGGATTGGTTGAATATTTTATGGATCTAGAGGATATTTAGGATATGGTTGAGCAAATTACGGATTTGAACCAGAAATGGTTACAGAATCCTTTTGTACAAAAGTGGTAAGTCTCAAAGGCATTAAGAGAAGCCAAATAAATGTGAATCAGGCCAAGCAAAGAGACCAGAGTATGAGTAAGTTATTTATATGTAGTTTTGTTAATGAAAATAAAAATGTTGCCATAACACTGTGTATTCATGATTTTATGCGTTTAGTTGTTATTTAATGTATTGAACTCTGGAATTAGTAATGTTTAACTTCAATAGTGGATATTGATCCAGAAGAGATTAAGGTAATAAAAGGGTTGGAATACCTTCTAAAGGTGTGGGGATTTATAAATCGATGGCATGGGTGCAAAGCAATTTCTCTGTGGTATTAAAATGATGTTGAGAGAAGGGCATCGAGGATATATTCGTGATCAATGACCAGTGAAATGGTCAATGATCCCAACTGAATCAATATATGGGCGATATTTCAACATAACCAATGAATAAAAAATGAACAAATGAAGAGTTACATGTACCATTGGATGTAATCCAGAGTTTGTAAAAATCGTCGATTCGAAGGAGTCAAACCCAAATGAAGTCAAAGGAGGAAGGATCGAATTGGAATCATTGATCGTTGGCAAGGGTTAGATCTACGGTGACAATCATGATCGGCGTGAAGACTTGATCGAGGATTAGTGCAAAGGTTCAGGACCGAAAGTTCAATTCAAACCGAGTTTAGTTTGCACGTTTGAAATCTGATCCACGATCAGACGACTCGTATCAACGTCGATGATGATATATGCACAAAAGTTACAGGTTCGGGTGGAATTGACGCAGTTCTAAACTTATGTTTTGACTTATTTGAAATCCAGTGATTGTATTGTTTAACTAACTTAGCCCATGGTTCAAAGACTAGAGTCATATGGTGGAATCCATGGAGGACAAGGGGCTTAACCCTGTATAAGGTTTGTTTTGTTTTTATATGAAACCTGGATGTGTTTAAAAAAAGAATAGATTAAGGTTTTATAACTTAGTATTATGATTATATTGTGGTTGGTATGAAGGTGTCTATAGTATTAGTCAAAGAATGAAGGATAGAATACGAAAGTGGATATGAAAAGAGAACTAATGAAACACCAGTGAACAAACTGTAAGCCAAAGAAACTAAGAAAACATAATCCTTCAAGTGTTTTAAACATGTGTTCAAGACAGTTTATGAATTTGATAGGTTCAGTGAAGGGTTTAGAGACTCTTTCTAGGAGGCTTAAGTGTAGCCTTTATATGTCTAAGGTTTCCATTTGGGTTATTGTACCTGGTGGGTACATCATTTGGTATCAAAGCACATGAAATCTCTTTGGGAGGTAAAACAAAGCAAGGTATATGCTCTTAAAATTATGTTTGTAGGTGCAATTGTGGTTGCACATATGAATTCAGATTGTTGAATCTGAGACAAGTGTTAAAAGTGGAATTCCTATTTTAAAATATGACAGGCAGAGGCATGACTACAAGGAGTTGTCCATTCAATTTCAGAAGAGTGGATAGACAATATCAACAAAATATATTGAAGGGATATTGAATGATTGCAACAATGGAAGAGGAGAGTTGCAGAGGTTGGCAACAAAGAAATTCAAAGTTCTTGAGAAAACGTATTATGAAATCTGACAGGTAATTGGTCTTTCATTTGTTTTCAACTAAATTGTGAAAGAGATTGTTGATGATAGGTAGCAACAAAAGGGGGATTATGGAAAGAACCTAAAAGTTTCTAGCTGAAGATTGGAACATGGAGGACAAGGTGAATTTTCTCAGAGAAGGAGGAATTGTAGAAGCCAGAGGAGCAGAGGAGGCCCAAGAGAAGGTTCTAGTGAAGGGAATCAGTAGGAATACAAGTGGAAGACTAGGCATGGAAAATCTTAGTATGGTATTTGAAGACAAGTTGATAGAGTCAGTTTGTGGAAATGGCTTGGATGCAGTTCAGAATGAGCAAGGAGAAGCTCATGAAAGAAGAAAGACTATGATTACTGAGGATCATAGTGAAGGTTCAGAAGGAATCCATAAAAGGTCAAGTCAACATAGATTTGATAAGATACTAGATGAAATAGAAGTACAACTAGAGGTGATGAAACAATTTCTACATAAAGGTGAGGAAGATCAAAGGTATGGGTGGATTTTTCCAAAGAAAGTGAAATGGCATATGCTGCAGGTTAAGTTGAAGAACAGGCTTAAGGATAAGTTGAGAGAAGCACTCATAACAACTCAGTATGAAGATAAGGGATGCATATGTGAACCAGACCAAGGTGACATCCTTGGAGAGGATGATATTAAGAGAAGATCTATTGTGGATCTTACACATTGCTTAGAGAAAGAGGAGGAAGAGAGACTTGCAGGAAGTCTCATGAGCTCTTTGGAGAGTTCATATCAGCATAATGAAGATATGTTGACAAAGGAGGCTGAAAGGACTAATGATATTTTTTATTCTGACTTATGGTGTGTGGTTGCAAACTTAGCAGGTGGAGCTCATATGCATGTTGCCAAAGAAGAAAATGAAGAACAGTTATTGCAAACGGTTATGCAGGTTAAGGAAGATGAATACATGCTTTCTAAAAGCATGAAGGAAGGACATGGACAACACTTGGTCAAAAAAAAGAATGAAGCATTATTATCTCAAGTAGATAATCAATGTAAAGTAGTGACTGAAAGGAAGATGCAGAACTCTATTGAAGAAAAGAACCTGAAAATAGTGACTCGTGCAGACAGTCAAAGCAAGAACAGGAGGAAGGAGCATTCAGATACAATGCTTACCACAAGGGATGAAGAATTGATGCTCAAAGCATCAAATGGATTTATAAGGTCTTATATTTTTCAGTCTAATGATTTATTTGTGAATGCATATTGTGATAAGGAGAAGTTGTTTTGTAAAGACAGTAAAGAAAATTTGATATCAGAAAGAAGAAATTCAGATTTAGAGGAAGATGAGAAGCCTAATGAATGTTTCATGTGTAATGTTTCTAATTATTGGTGTAAGAATGCAAGTTTAGATGGACAATATTCTACAGGCATCATAGAAATTTATGAAGATTGTGAGCCCATATATGATGAAGAATACTTGTAAGATGAGGAAGGCTTGGAATTATTGCAGCAGAAGGAGCTCATAGATTCATTACTTATTGAAGGAAAAGATCAAGATGGAGAATGTGTCCTTAGAGAAGATGAGAGAAATGTGTCTTATGTTAAGGAACATGTTATTGATGAGAACAAGGAGGAGTTGGATTTCATAGATGGCCAAAAGGAAGTTTTAGGACAGTTATCTAAAGCTATCATGAAGAGGGAAGATCAGAATATTATTCTGATAAAGAATGAAGAAATATTGTCTCTGAGAGGTAAGCCAATGAATTTGATTAATGTAATTGATGAAGAACATTTGCAGGGGAATGCTAATGCAACAGACATGGAAAATATCGCTCTTGAATATGGCTTACAGAAGGACAAAAATGAAGAGTGTGTTGAGGAAGGAGGTGAGATAGATTTATCTCATGACAAAGAGAATTATGTCATAGAAATAAATAGGGAATAATTGAATATTGAAGCTAGTCACAGAGAAGATGAAGGACAACTACTGAAGGTTGTCAAAATATAAGGAAGACATGTTAAAGACCATGATCAACCTCATGGTGAAATACTTGAGAGAGATCAAAAAAAGAACGATTTGTTGGAACATTTGTTGAAGAAACTCGAGTATGAGAGTATGATTGTAGACAATGATGAAGAAATGTCTCAAGTTTTAGTTGAGACCGATATGTATACTAGTTTACAAACCCATGTTATGTTTGCTAGTATAAAGAGAAGTGAGTATGAGTATGTTACTGCGATCAGAGAGGCAGAGTATGAATTACTTCTTGAAAGTAAAACTGAAGTCCAGGAGCAGCCAATAAATTGTGGAGAGGGAGATATCTATAGAGGTATTAAGGATGTATGGGAGGTTGAAGAGAGAAACCACCATCTTGAAGATGAATGTGCAAAATTATAGCAGAGAGAATATATCAAACAATTTGATGAATCTAAGATAAGGGAAATTAGATGTGAAGGTCTTGAGGAAGACAACAACAAATCTATTGTGGAGCAATGGAGAAGGTATGTATATACCTTGAGAATATTTTGGAAGATGTGTGGTAAACTGAGGGAAGGTGAGCGCTTAATGAATCTTACATATAAATAAGTTTAGTTGCAAGTAATTAGTGATAATAATGCAGAGAAATAAATTGTCTTGGAAGACAATGTGGTAGCTAAAGACAGAATTGGAAAGTTTGAAGAAGGAAATATTTATTCTATTGAAGGGAAACAAAGGAAAATCCAACTTATGCATGAAGGCATTATTGACTTGATGGAAACATGGTTGAATGAGAAATATGGTCTTCTCGTGAAAGAACAAATCTAGTCACAGATGGACAATAGATGTCTACAAGGAGATAGATTGGATAATGAGATAGATAATTTGTGGAATTTGATGTTGTTTTGCAAGAAAAGATACAGAAAAGTGAAGCAAACAGTCGATTGTGAGATTGGATTGAAGATGAAGAATTGTGAAGGCAAAGACAATGGAGTATTACAGCATAAAGTTTGGGACCCTGGAGGGTTTCATCAACATGTGAAACACATGATCAGGAGATCATGAATGTTTTCAACTTTGGGAGTCTGATGCAGGAGCATCCTGCTCCAAAACTCATTGTATATTTGGTCAATCTAGGGAGTCTTTTATTTAGGTTCCATAAGCATGATTTAATGTGTTTTATATGTTTTTATCAATTTGAAATATAATGTGTGTGAGGATTAAGATGTAAATTCTTCTTGAATATGTGAGAACATGAGCGTATGAGGATGAGAGATCTTAGGATATTTTAGATCTCATAGGGATTGTAAATCTTATATTAGGATTGGTTGAAGATTTTATGGATCTAGAGGATCTTTAGGATATGGTTGAGTAGATTATGGATCTGAACCAGAAATGGTTACAAAATCCTTTTGTACAAAAGTGGTAAGTCTCAAAGGCATTAAGAGAGGCCAAATGAATGTGAATCGGGCCAAGGGAAAGAGACTAGAGTCTGAGTAAGTTATTTATGTACAATTTTGTTAATGAAAAGAAAAATGTCGCCATAATACTGTGTATTCATGATTTTATGCGTTTAGTTGTTATTGAATGTATTGAACTCTGGAATTAGTAATGTTTAACTTCAATAGTGGATATTGATCCAGAAGATATTAAGGTAATAGAAGGATCAAAATACCTTCTAAAGGTGTGGGGATTTATAAATCAATGGCATGGGTGAAAAACAATTTCTCTGTGGTATTAAAACGATGTTGAGAGAAGGACATCGAGGCTATATTCATGATCAATGACCAGTGAAACGGTCAATGATCCTAATTGAATCAATATACTTGTGATACTACAACATAACCAATGAATAACAAATGAACCAATGAAGAGTTACATGTACCGTTGGATGTAATCCAAAGTTTGTAACAACCATCGATTCGAAGGAGTCAAACCCCAACGAAGTCAAAGGAGGAAAGATCAAATTGGAACTGTTGATTGTTGGCAAGGGTTAGATCTATGGTGACAATCATGATCAACGTGAATACTTGATCGAGGATTATTGCAAAGGTTTGGGACCGAAAGTTCATTTCAAACCGAGTTTAGTTTTCACATTTGAAATCCGATCCATGATCGGATGGCTCATATCAATGTCGGTGATGATACATGCACATAAGTTACAGGTTAGGGAAGAACCGACGCATTTCTAAACTTTTGTTTTGACTTATTTGAAATCTGGTGATTGTATTGTTTAAAGAACTTAGCCTGTGGCTCAAAGACTAGAGTCATATGTTGGAATGCGCAGAGGACAAGGGGATTAACCCTGTCTAAGGTTTGTTTTGGTTTTATATGAAACCCGGATGTGTTTAAACAAATAATAGATTAAGGTTTTATAACTTAGTCTTATTATTATATTGTGGTTGGTATGAAGGTGTCTATAGTCTTATTCAAAGAATGAAGGATAGAATATGAAAGTGGATATGAAAAGAGGACTAATGACACACTAGTGAACAAATTGTAATCCAAAGAAAATCAGAAAACATAATCTTTCAAGTGTTTTAAACCCGTGTTCAAGACAGTTTATGAATTTAATAGGTTTAGTGAAGGGTTTAGAGACTCTTTCTAGGAGTCTTAAGTGTAGCATTTAGATGTTTAAGGGTGCCATTTGGGTTATTGTACCTGGTGGGTACATCAATCTGTGTCTCTTGTTTTTTTGGAAAGTGTTCTCTTCATTTCATGGATGTATGCTTAAATGACTACGTGTTAAGTTTGTTAACATATTGTCTAAGTATACAAGAGAGTTGCACTAGAGTAGGAGTGTGACTCCCATGTAGCCTAAAACAAAGTATGGGTATGCTCTAGGTGAAGAGGCATAGTCTGGACAAATTATCCTTGGTGTTTCCAAGTAGCCAAGTGAGAAACGTTGCAGTGTTGCACACTATAAAGAGTTGCATGATCACAAGATTTGTACATGCATCCTATGGGGATGTGACGCAATAGTCAATAGGTAGTAAATGTCACAGTACCATATGGATTGATGATAATAGAAATTTATAGGGGTTTTATCCTATTCTTCTAAGGTTCTTCATGAGTTACCTTCTAATACATTAACACCTACAACTTGTAGGTTTGATTATACCATAAATTTTGCCAAACCTTGTCCCTTGATAAACTTGGTAGGCTTGATTAGCATGTCATATTCCTAGATCTTGGTGATCCACTCCCCCTCTTTCCATCAGCATATTGTCGGCACAAAATGTCCTCAATGACTAAAATGTGAGGTACATAAGAAATCATTTTGTCTTGTAGCACATATTCCTTGAAATATTTCAAATATTTAACAATTGAATAGGCCTACTTTTTCATAATGTTGTACTTTACCTCAAAATATATAAGGGCCTTAGTAAAGAAGGTGATGGGTTATTCATATCCTTTATCATTGTTTTGAAAAAAAAATAGCTATATTATACTCATAAACAAATGGAAAGACCATGAAATCTTTATTATAGAAATCAGGGTCAATCAACATGGGGATTTCTCCAATGCTTTATTTATTGCTGCAAAATATTTTTTTGTTTTTTCATCTGACTTGATCTCACTATATTTCTTCAACATTCCTATCTTATGCTTGGTGAGCTTAGAAAAATCAGGAATGAACCTCTGAAGGAAGTTGATTTTCCCAAAAAAAGACTATATGACATTTTTGTTTCTTGTTAGGTGTTAGCACTCTGTAAATTTTGTTCGGCTGAATAGACAAACGACAAAGGTAACTGTTTCAACCTACTTTAGAGCTGGGCACTAGCCTGCTCAATTTAGAGAGGGCTCCCTCGTGTCACTTGATATTTCTTTGGCAATCGATGGCTAGATTTGGTTTGTTTTGGGGGTTTTTATAAATTTGTTGGCGAGGAAGGGGAGGGACACTTAGGGATATGGAGTCAAAAACAAATAAACAATAGCAGGCCATTAGAACTATCTAGAGGAGAAAGGCTAAATGAGGCAATGAATATGAGTTGTAAATTGAAATTTTTAGGGTGAAAGAGGAAAAGGAAAAACAACTAACTGCATCAGAGCATTATTGGAATGAATTCTGAATTAGCTAGGAAGAGATTCACATGGTTTAAATCGCTTAAGTTGAGATCATCATAAGATGAATTCTGGACCTTTGACTCTCCAATTTAAATAGAAGAAAATGCAAATGGAATTTTAGAGACACAAGAAATACACTCTATGAGAGAAAACAAAACCCATGTCACAACCATTAGAATATTTTCATAAAGAGTTATGCATTATATATTCAATTTAGCTCCAGTAAATTACAAAGTCCTCCTGCTACGAGGGCAAGCCCCTCTCCGATCAGTCCTTTTTTCATTTATCTTTGGAATAATATATAGATAGATTACATTTGGGATTCAAAACGAATCAACTTCCCTACAGTTCTAAAAATAGACATCAATTACAAAAATGAGTAACGTGTAACAATTGTACTCCTACTTTATAGGGAGAGTTATAGAGAAAATTGACATATCTAAGATTTTCGTTTTGAACACCACATGCCCATATCATTACAAAATTCTCTGAAACATACTCAATTTAGCCTGAGAACTATTTTAGATTAGCAATTTCTTATTTTAAAGTGTCAAGCCAAGCCGGTTGGTTTTCTCCAACGCTCTCAACCACCTCAACTTTAACCTCTATCTTTTGTCTCTTGCTCCTTTTCCTCTTGACAACTCGCGTGTGATGCTCATCGGCGTATCCATTGATGATTAAATCCTTCATGATGGGATTTAATCTGAATTCCTTATCTTCTTATGGCTCTTCTACAGGCTTTGTATAAAATTTTGTTGCTAATATCAATGCAACCAACTTCTCTTTCTTCTTCAATGATGAATTTTTCATATTAGTTGAAAATTCTGGTTCAGTGGAGGCCACCTGGTCTACTTTATCCATTTTTCCTGGTTTTGCAAAAAACATAAGCTTATCTCCCTTAATTGTACAGAAATTAGGAAGTTGATCCGGTTTTTAACTACCCCGTTCAGGAATGAAGCGTCGATTTCCCAAAACAGAGTAATGTCATCCATATTTTGAAAAACAGTATTCATTGAGTTCCAATCATGAATTGCTGACAAAAGTACTTATAGGTACAACAACTTGTCACGCTCAGACATTCTATTCTGAATGATGAGCTTTCGAATCGGTTATCTGGCGACACTCACCTGACATCGCATGGAAAAAAGGTACTCAAACAAGTGGCGTGAAGTGATTTGAATTGTCGTCCCTTTCCCCATGCGATTCTTGGATTTGACATATATAAAATGATTTCCTGACACGTGACATCAGG
>SNQJ01S0030893.1:58856-71051 GCA_010110895.2 Picea sitchensis
CCTTACATTCCATCCCCCTTATGAAATCGTTGTCCTCAACGCTTGATGTACAACCATATACTAGGGTCCCATGGATAATTGTGGACCATAATGCTGAAGAAGACTGGAGAACCAAGGTCCCATGTAGAAAGGAAAACCACCATGATGAAGTAGTCCAACCGCCATTGTAAGCCCGTGTCCCATGTCCAAGTGCTCATGTGAAATCTCCATGGAAGATTTTGGAATCCAATAACTAACTCAAAATGATGCTCCAGAGACTGAAACCTGTCATGTGGATCCAAATAAGAAGATCCATCCACATAGTGGAAAAGGGTTGTAGCATAATCTAGAATGAATAATACCACTAGAGAATATGCATGATGGAAACTGGTAATAATCATTGGCTCCCAATTTGTCACATTGATTCTCTCTATAGAAGGTGGAGTAGAGTCATCAAATAAAATATGGAAGTGGTTATCATCCCATAAATGACAACTATTCATATACCAATCATCGCAATCGACCTCAAAATCATACAAAGTATATATTTCTTGATTATATTCATCCCTGAGGTATTCCATAAGAAATCTCTCCTGCATGCTATCCAGTGATCTTGAATACTACAAAAACTATCATTGAGGTCGTCTGTGAGGCCATCTACAAAGGCATTCAATCTATCATTCAATATGTCAAACAATTGGGCTTTGAATGCTTCAATAATTTGTAGAATTTCTTTGAGGGTTTGAGAAGAAATAGTCATCTGAGCACCCTATGAAAATTTATGAACTCTATAGTCCCACCGCCGTCACGAAAAAACCCAAAAAATAGAACAATAAATTACTGTAGAAAATCACAGCGTTTTCCGGAAAAACCCTGAAAAACTGTTGAATTTAAAATGCTCATAAATTCACTTCCCGGACTCCGTTTCGACAGATTTGTTTTTTGAAATTGGGTGAAATTGTGAGAAGAATTCAGATATGTAATGTTTTGGGGCAAATTCGGCCTCCAACTGCTACAGAAATAAAAAAAAATTGCACTGCCGTCCGCGGAAAAAACCCTGAAAATTGCAGATTTTAAAACTTCAATATCTTGACTTCTTGGACTCTGTTTTGGACGATTTTTTTTTCCAACTTGGGTTTTTTCTGAGAGGAAATCAGATATACAACCCGTTTCTACAATTTTTTCACAAAAATATACCGAAATTTTCTGGAATGTCGCGGCCCTCTTTTTCCATCTCCGAAAAAAAATCTACAAAAATAAAAAATATTTTCCCACAATGTCTGCCAAGGAAAGTGCTCTGATACCACTTGTTAAGAAACAAATACTTGCATACAGAAATACCACAAAGATTTAGAGAACAATATAGAAAACCACAACTTTATTATAAAAACCCTTGAGGTGGGGCAACACCATACAATGGATCCTATTATGGAAGGGATCCTCTTCTGTTCACTTGCCTCTTCGAGGAGGCATCCTCCTATTGAGCTACCACTCCAAATACAATAATTCCCTTCATGTCCCCTTACATTGCTTGAACCCCTTTATATAGTGCTACCATCACCTAAAAACATTCTAGAGGAGGAATCTTCTAGAAGTAGAACCTTCTAAGAAGCCCTCTTACATTTATTATATCTAACTACCCATTTATTATATCTTACATTTATTATATCTAACTACCATAGTGGGCCTTATTTAATAATATTGTGGACCTAGTCCACTTTACATTGAATGGCCTCCACTATTATCACTATGAGCCCTCTGGGCCTCCCCACTACCTCTCTAGCTACCTTACAATGAATTAGGAAGATAATCAGGTTCCACAATTAACAGACGAGAAGAATAAATGATACTTTTCATGGCAGAGGAAAACACATCTAATAAGCTTCGTAATACTTTATAAAATTTATTTGTAAGACTTGCTTATCCCAAAATAAACAATAATAGACTTTGGGTTTATTAGAAACCCAACAATAATAGACTTTGGACTTATTAGAAACAAAAATAAACTTTGGATTTATTAGCCTTTGTCTTTTTAATAGTCGGAGTAAATATATCGTCATGCGGCGATATCTCCATATTTCTGGTAACTTGACCTTTTGCTTGGAGGCTTTCAGTTTCTTGTGATATAATTATTTATCATCAAGGAAAGAGTGTGCCCAATCATGTGCAATTGTTCCTGGTCCATGTTCATCATTGCATTTCAAAATGAGATGAATAATATCAAATAAGATAAAAAAAAAAGTCGTATCTAACAAATTCATTAGTTTCTCAACAACTTTGGTTTTGTTGGTTTTGAAATAGCTTCTATGATTGTTGGATCGATGAAGAAGTGCTCGCTAATGGGCCTCAATATTGATTTTCACAGAGATTAGTACAATTGATTCACAATTGTATGTAGGTTCATTAGGCAAGGAAAAACAAGTGATATAGGAGGTTAGATTTAATGCTAAAGTTTAAACGTGGGTTCATGAGCTTTTCCGTTATCTTATCTTATCAGTTTTCCTTGGTCGCGGTAATTGCATATTTCCTAGTTTTACCCAATCTCGATAACTGCATTGTCAAAATAAGGTTACAACATTTGATCAATAGTAGTTTACCTGGTCAAGTGCCATTTTAAAACTTTCCTGATAGCTTTTTCAAAATTTCCTGGAAGGGACTAAGTTTCCATTCAACACTTGTTAGATGGTAGCATTCAATATTAAAAGGGTTGTCTAACAAAAACAACTAACTCCCACCCATTGCCCATTATTATTATCCATTGTCACATCTCCACAAGGCAATGCAAAAGAAGCATCTTGCCATCCTTAAAAGACCATCCACAAGAAAGAAATAACCTTAATGGACAAAAGACCATCCACAAGAAAGAAATAACCTTAATGGACATTTAAGGAATAATACTCATAAACATAAACATTAAGTATGATTTAGGAGGTATTGAAACACTTTGTCACTCTTTCTCTAACATTCTTGGATATGTTATCTACGCATGTTGTTTATGTATTGCAAGCTATTTCTAGGTTCAAATCCAAGGGGGTCGAATATGTACACCTCCATAGACTTTAACAATCAAATCGCTAATGGGAAGGTTCCTTTGTCCATAAAACAAAAGAGCCCTCATGGGCTAAACAAAATTGATGTGCTTTACCTTTTAAAATTAGATTATTATTATTATTATATCACTATGTATGTTTAGTATACATGGCCATGGATATCACTACTAGGTTAATTACTTCGATGTTAAGAAGACTATATACCACATTCTCCTTGTAGTATCAAGAGATATCCATCCGTGATCTCAAATCCAACTTTAATGGTGTAGGCATGGACCTGCTTCCCCTGGTCCAGAGCCGCTATGCTAGTAGGCACACAGACCGTTGGTGAGCAACCGATCCGGCGTTACGCTTCCGCCTCCCACCCGGAATAAAAATTTACGGCTTCCTGCCCAAACCCAATTTGGCACATTTTGCAATCAACATATTCTATGAAACATCCGTTCCGCACAGTCTTCTTTCAAGTTCATTCGGAATAAAGACAAGGTCTTTTCTGCTCTATTTGAATAAAGAGTTTCATGGCTTCCTGCCCAAACACAATTTGGCACATTTTGCAATCAACATATTCTATGAAACATAATCCCTTGCATGGTTTCCATACAAGCATTTTTTCAAAGAATTTTACGTGCAAAGTAATATCCAAGCTATGTGGGTGGAAATGGCAATGCCACACCCATTAACCAGCCGAAAGAAGAAGCTGCTGCTGTTTCATATTGCTATCCTCCAATTCCTGTTCATAAAGATTGGCACTAGGGTTTTTAGTACTAAAGAAAAAACCGATAAAAATATCCCCGATGAGATCCGAACGCTATGTAAACAGGGTCGATTGAAAGAAGCGCTGCATGCTTTGTATACGATGAATAACCCACTGGATTCTGCGACATATGCTTCTATTTTGCAGGTGTGCATTAAGAACAAAGCCTTGTCTGAAGGTAAATTAGTCCACGCCCACATTAATGTAAGGGGTTTTATGCCAGACAGATATCTCAGTAATACAGTTGTCAACATGTATGCTAAATGCGGAAGTTTGGTGGACGCGCGCAGAGTTTTTAATCAGATATCCTAAAGGAAGGCTTTTCTCATGGACTCTTGTTGGATTGCAGCTTTCACGCTTTCAGGCAATGGGTTTTCAGTAGAGGCACTGACCTTCAACAATGCAAGAACGGCCATCAAAACCGACGAATTCACGCTCTGCCAGCATCTCCTCGCATGCGCGCTAAGTTGGGGAACCTTGAACAGGGGATGGAGATCCATCAAGAAATAATTAGATGTGGGTTTGAGTCAGATGTGTTTGTAGGCAATGCTCTTGTAGACATGTATGCAAAATGCAGGAACATAGAGAAGGCTCGCCTTGTGTTTGACAAAATGCGCCAACGAGACATAGTCTCTTGGACCACCATAATTGCAGGATATACACAGAATGGGCATGTTCACGAGGCCGCGGACCTGTTTCAGAAAATGCCTCAACGGGACATTGACTCATGGAATGCGATGATTGCAGGATATGCACAGAATGGGTATATTGATGAGGCCCTGAAGCTCTTTCAGAAAATGCCTCAACGAGATGTTGTCTCATGGAATGCAATGATTGCAGGATTTATGCAGAATGGGCATGCTGATGAGGCTCTGGAAATGTTTCGGAAATTGCTGCTGGAAGGCATGAAGCCAGATTCAAAAACCTTTTCCAGCGTTCTCTCTGTGTGCACATGTTTGGAAGCACTGCAACATGGTGTTGGAATTCATGAAGAAATAATTAGAAATGGATTACAGCCGATGTCGTTGTGGAAGTGCACGAGCAAACATGTATGCAAAATGTGGAAATTTAGAGCAGGCATGCAAACTGTTTGACAAAAATGCCCTGCCTCAACGAAATGCTATCACATGGACAGGTTTGATTGCAGGGCATGTTCAAAATAGATTGCATGTGGAGGCTCTGAAGCTTTTTCAACAAATGCAACTGGCAGGTGTGAAGCCAGACATGAAAACTTTTGCCACTGTGCTCACGGCATGTGCTAGCTTGGCAGCTCTGGAACAGGGTGTGGAAATCCATAAAGAAATAACTAGAAGTGGATCACAGCCAGATGTTTTTGTGGCAAGTGCTCTTATAGACATGTATGCAAAATGTGGGAGCATAGACAAGGCCTGGGATTTGTTCAACAAAATACCACAAAAGAACATTGTCTGCTGGACAGCAATGATTGCAGGATATGCCATGCATGGCTTTAGCAAGGAGGCTCTCCAACTCTTCAAACAGATGCAAGCCTCTGGTATAAATCCAAATCATGTAACATTCGTTGGTGTTTTATCTGCCTGCTGCCATTCAGGTTTAGTGGATCAAGGCTTGCAATACTTTAATTGCATGAGTCAATACTATCACATCACACCTACAATGGAGCACTATGGTTGCATGGTTGACCTTTTGGCACGTGCTGGGCGCTTTGATGAAGCCCAAGACTTTATCTACAAAATGCCATTAAAACCTGATGCCACTGTGTGGGGTTGTTTGCTTGGTGCTTGTAGAGTTCATAACAATATAGAGCTGGGAGAATGTGTGGCAGAACACCTCTTTCAGTTAGACCCCAAAGATGCCACACCTTATGTGCTTCTTTCAAACATTTATGCTTCAATGGATAGAYGGGATGGCATGGAGAAAGTACAGAAAATGATGACAGACAGGAGGGTGAAAAAGATGCCAGGATGCAGTTGGATTGAGATCAATAAAAAGGTGCACACTTTCCTTATAGGGGACAGGTCACATCCAGAAATGCGGGAAACATATGMCAAGTTAGAGTGATTGTCTCAACAAATYAAGAATTCAGGGTATGTGTCGGACACAGTACTTATGCTAAATGAAGTGGAGTAGAAGGGACTAATTCTTTGCTACCATGGCAAGAGGTGGATAATTGAAATTTGTCTTGTTGACACATCTCCAGGGGCAACTACTCGGATTAATGAGAGGTTTGAATATGTGGTGGAAGCCATTCTGTAATCGAGTTCCTTTCCAAGATTGTTGTGAGGGGTTAACGGGGTTTGGATTCAATGGCTAAGCAGGTGTAGTTACCCCACCAACGTTGAATTCCCCCGAACACATGCTTCACCCCTTCTGATCTGTCTTCTCTGTGCGAGCTAGTTTTTTGAACCATTTAGGGTCATGTGCAAGTCCTTAGTGACTTTTGATGGAATAGATACCTTCCACCCATGGCTTCTTACCGAAGAGATCTTCCTCAAGTGTTGTAAGGCAGCTACACTTCATTGTAATATTTTGGGGAAGGGCGTGTTTGTCACATTATGATAACAGGACACGGCTAGTGAGGAAAATAAAAATGATTGTTGCTAGGGATGCCAACCATTATTATCATCACCATTTTGGGGACTGGGGATGGGTGGCATCAGTATGGAGTTCAGTGGTGCTACCTTGTGCAAAAGGCCATGAATATAAAGCTTGTGCAATAATAAGTTAATGCTTCTTGTAATTTTCACATTTATAGCATGGGACCAGGTATGATTTTCTTATGTCTCTTGCCTCTACTAGACACATACTTTCTACTTGATGTATAAATTTCACTTTTCTTTTGTAGGTTCGTCTGATTTTCAAGTGCCATACTTGGCATTCACTTTTTTCAATTTTCCTATAGATCTATGGCATTTTTTCCCTTTCTTCTTGGAAAATTGCAGCAATATATCATTTTCATTCATATCAATCTATTGCATTTTCACTGGGTTTATTGCCACAGGTTTGGCTTGTCGAAATTTGGATGTTGTTAAGTATGCAGTCCAAAGCCTATTGAAGATCATGAAGCAGAACTTGTATCGAAAATGAATCGGGCCAATGACCTGAGAAGTAAGGTAATACAATTAAGTTCTTGTTGAATGCTCACTGACTAATTAAGCAGTTTCGGTATGTTGTCATATCTATCATGTCCTATCTTCATTTCTTTGCTGCAGCCTATAATTTTATCTAATTTATCTACAACCCAACCTGAGACTACAATGTCAACTTCTACAATCCCAATAAGGCATGGGACTTCAAGTACAAGAGCTTGAAGATGGAGAAGGAGATTCAGTCCTGAGTCCCTGATGCTCCCCAGCTAAGACAGAAATGTGAGCAGTTTTATAATTAATGTCCGCTTGCTTGCTTAGGAGAAGAGAAAGTTATAGTGTGATCTCAGAACACCTTCAATATATATGTTCTGATTGGAATGCTCTATGAATAAGACTGAACAGGTTATTTCTTTGATCTGCCTCAAAGCCATTGGATAAACATATGCCTATTCAAAGGTGACTCTAGAAAATATTATATCAAAAAAACAGTAAGCAGAGATGAAGCTTCACACAACTACTATGGTGGTGGTGAAAATTGAAATTCAACCAGGCTTCTCTTAGTTATGTGAATAAGCTGCAAAGTAGAGTAGTTGGTAATCTAGCTGGCTGAATTTAGAAATAATTTTGGGCTAAGAGTACTAATCATCGTTTATTGTCAATGCTATATAGAAATGTACTGAAGGTGCAAAGGCTATAGAAATTTAGTCCTGTATCATTTGTTGAGTGTAATGGTCGTTGAACAGAAAACTAGAGAATCTACCTAAGAATCCCCATGCGGGTAGGTTGTCTCAAAACCCTTGTGTGGGGGTTTTTATCACCGTAAGAAACCCATGGAGGAGTAATACAACTCCTATAGAAGGTTTAACTTCAGAAACCATCCCCGGAGGGTTTTCTTAAGAATCCTTGCTGATTGGGTGCTCCTTTCCTTTTTTTTTAATTAATGTTTATATATATAATAATTAAGTTTATTTATATTTTAATTTTTAAGTTTATGTTTAGATTTTTATATATGTAATTATAAAATAAAAAAGGTCACCCCATTGACCTACGATTGAATAAGAAGTCGGAGTTCCTTATTATGACGAAATCAAGATTAAAATACATAGTCATAAACAATAAATAAATATTAACTTGACATTTATTAAAGATTATCAAACTAAAAGAAAGAAGTCTATGCACATAAATAAGGAAAAAATCTTGAACTTTTAAAAATTTGATCTAAATATATTTTGGAGAAATATCTTAAACTTAAATATATTTTGAAGAATATCTTAAAAATATTAAAGATAATTTTAAAATTGTTATGGGTAAATGGATTGTGTGCTTTTTAATATTTTTAAAATTGTTATGGGTAAATGGTTTGTGCACTTTAAAAAGTTTTAAGAATTTTTTAATGCTGAAACGTCTAACTTTTCTTATGAGATAAAATATTTTTACTATATAAGATATATGTAAGATATTGAATTTAGAATTAAGTGTTATATGTAAGATATTGAGTTTAGAATTAAGTGTGTAAAAAAGAAAGTTAAGATATTGAGTTTAGAATTAAGTGTTTCCTAAAAAGGAAAGTTAAAAATATTAAAGGTTATTTTCTAATGCTGAATTGACTAATTTTTTTTATGACATAAAACATTTACTATGTAAGATATTGAGTTTAGAACTGAGTGTTTGGTAAAAGAGAAAGTTAAGATATTGAGTTTAGAATTAAGTGTTTTTGTCAAAAAGAAAGTTAAGAATATTAAAGGTCATTTAATTAATTCTAAAATATTTTTAGAATATAAGATATTGAGTTTAGAGTTGAGTAAGGAAAATTGACAACATTAAAAGTAATTTAATTGAAATTTTAAAAATTAGAAGTTTTATTCTTTTATCATTTTAATTATAGTAGTGAAAGAAGGTTTGCTTAAGCTTTGGATGAAAAATCTTATTGTTTCTATTTTTTAAAATAGTAACAAAAACAATTCTTCAAATTATAATATTATTATAAAAACCATATTTTGGTTAAATTGTATAGAATAATGTTGGAGAAGAAGATTAGTTTATGACTTGAAAGTTATGATTACACAAAGCTAAGGGACATGCTAGTTTTTGAAGTTGTCATTTGACTATACATCACCTATTACTCTTAGGACTATAACTAAAGATTGTCAGAATAATAAGGCTAATTTTGTTTGTTGTTTTGTCGATTTTATAGAAGTTTTTGACACAATGCCTAGAAATAACTTCTATAAGAGGGTAGAAGATATTGGGTCTCTTTTGGGTTGAGGGTTGCAATAATTAGGCTATAAGAGAGGGTCATTATTATGTTTAGAAATAACAAGCATTGGTTACAAGAAATCAATGGTAATAAAGGGGTTAAATAAGGCTAAGATTGTCTTTTGTTACCTACTATTTTTGGTATTTATATTGACAAGTTAGAAGATTGCCTAGAGGAGGTTGCATAGACACAAAGCTTATGGGATCTTTATAAATTCATGTAGGCACCAACACACTGTTACAATATTTGCAAACACCAACTTGTTGGAGACACCAATCCCCTCACTTGAGCACCGACTCAACAACACCTGTAGACACCAACCTATTGTTACAATATTTGCAGGAAACAACTTGTTGGAGACACCAATCCCCCTCACTTGAGCACCAACTTAGCAACACCTGTAGCCACCAATATAAAATCCTCATACACATAGTACTTCTGACTTCACCTACATCCTTCATACTTCAGACATAGCTTCAAACCCCAGTCACATTTAGTTGTCATGCTCTAGCAAGCCTCATAGCATAATTCTCATAATATGATCCCAAATTGCAACATCATAGACCTTTAGTCCTTCATAATGCACCTTAGAAACAAAAAAACCCCTCAGACTTCTCTTGCACACCTTTAAATCCCAAAAAGACACCCCATCTCCTTTAACGCACCTCAGATCTCTTCTATGCACCTAAGACTTGATTTATTGCTTGATTACACTTCAAATGCACACATCTATCTTGTATTTATAGTATTTATGTCCTCACTTTCAAGGCGAACCTGTAAATAATAGCTGAGCCAACCTAAATTTTCTAGCTGGGTTGTCGAACAAAAAACTTCATATCTCCTCATTCCTAGGGAGTTAAATGGAATGTCATATACCGTTGGAAAGGTATTTGAATAATATTTTCAACCATATAACCTATGCTCCCATTTGAGCTAGGTATCTAGGGTAAAAATTCTTTCAAAGATAGGTTATCCAAATTGAGCATAAAAAATTCAAAAACAATATTTCCAACAATCTCCATCTTGCAATCTTTATCTTGGACATTCGTAGTCTCCCCCTATCATTGACATCAACGACAACAATATTTGCAACAATCTCCCCCTTTTTCATTGATGAAAACCCTTAATCAATTCTGTAATACTCCCCATGTTTGCAACTTTACTTGTGTCTGCAATTCTTCCTCTGTCTACAACTTCTCCCCCTTTGACATCAATGGAAAAGGGATGTTCCCCCTGAGCTTATGCTTACCTTTACTGAAGAGATGAGAGGGATATCACTCACAACTTATGTTCCATATACCATTTTTTTTCTTTGACTTCATCTAATATGTATACATAAGGTTTTGTTTGCATTTGTCTCTAATCTTCCTGAGGTCGTTTTCCTTGTCTCACACCCTTTAGAATGAAATGTTAGGTTGTAACCTTGATCACACATTTGACTGACACTTAGAAGATTATGCTTTAACTCTTCAACATACAAGGGATTATGTGTCCTAGTCTTTTCATTATCAAGACTAATAGTACCTTTTCCAACTATCCTTGCAGAACCATTATCTCCAATAGTAACATTGCCTCCTTTTTCTTCCATCAAGGTGAGAAACTTGGTCTGGTCCCATGTCATGTGTTTTGAACATCCAATGCCAATGTACCATTGATTCCCTTTATTTTGAACATAAAGTGCAATTCTACATTCTTCTTTCTTCTGTTCTTCTTGCTTCCTTTTCCACACCTTTGTATATTCTTCTCTATGCTTGGAAAGAACATCTTCCTCCCTCTTTATTATGTCACTTCTATAGTGATGTGCTATGTGTCTATAGTTATTGAACTTATAACATTCAACTTTGTAATCAAGGAGGGGAGCAAATGAATTATAGTTTCTATCAACAAACACATGAGAACTTATGGTTTTGTTGCTCATATAATCATTCTTTGCATCTTTATAAGAACCTTTGTTTATATCTATCACATGATCGCTTCCTGCATAAGCTTTTCAATCTATTACTTTATGACCAAAATTATTGCAAGAAAAACAATAGCCAAGAAAAAGATTATGTGAAAGGTTTTCTTGGTGGAACAAATCTTCTGAATCCATTCTTGTGGGAAGAATCAGATTTATGTTGGTCATCATTGTCTTTCCCCCGGTTGCTTTCATTGTTGATGGAACCTTTGAGAATATTGGCATAGATTTTAGGTTTTTCTTCATTTTCCTTTTCTGATGGCTTTGTGACATTGGTGCTTGCATCTCCCTTGGGGTCTTTTGTTTTTCGTCATAGACAAGACATATCTTGATGAATGGTGACCTTTGGAAATTGATAATATTATCTAAGATTTCAATACTCTTTCCAAACTTCAAGCTTTTATTCAACTAATCAATTTTTTTCTCTAGTTCCTTTTTTAAGGAAACTATTTCATCTTCTAGCTTCTTGAAATTTTCTTCATTTTCTTTCAGCTAGCTTCTCACCACTTCTTCTTGTTAAAATATAATGGATGTGCTCATTTTACCATTGACAATATCTCTATTGTCACTGAACCATAGGCCGAAGCCACCCTCCGACCACCTTAACCTTGACAGAGAATCACTTCAGAAGCAAACCCTAGGCTAGATAGCCAAACAAAGGGTAGCACATCTTTCCCCAAGGATAACGCACCAACAAGAGATGATCAGATAGTCCAAACCCTAGCCAAGAGATATTCCAAGCCAAAACGTAACTGCTAGTTGCAGCAGCTGCACCAACAGCTCTCCTCAAACCTGCGCACAAAATTGGGCACTACAGTGCGCACAAGTGCTACTCTGCAATTCTGAGACTACCTTCCAAAATGAAGACTGACCTCCTGTATTTATAGTAATTCTGGCTAACTGCCCGTGCCGACTTCTCATTCTGGGTATCTGCCTGTTCAGTATATTATTATTTCTTTTGGCCGACTTCTTCTCTTGGAGGCTAATAACCTAATAAAAATTATCTTCTTGAACCGACAAGTCTTCTAGGGTTATTAGCCAACTCATTAGGGTTTCTTCTTGCTTCCCGGAGTATTCTATTCTCGCCAGGTTTACACATGGAGGTAAATACCTCCCGCAGCTACCATAAT